>JAWQFJ010018672.1:0-35468 GCA_034096865.1 Theodoxus fluviatilis
GAAAACGCACTCTCCATCGTTGAAAAAAAGTGGTGAAAAAGGGGTTCAAAGGGATGTTGCGAAAAAGACGAGCAAATGGTCTGAAATGCCACGGAGGTTTTTTAATTTGTTATCTTTCAAAGGGGGCCGAGAATGTTTTAAATTGTGCCGGATGCGAAATGCCATATTTAAGGTCATATAAAGAAAATATCTCTCGTCGAATAGAAAATTCAAACTAAGTACCATGCAGGCGTGCATCATATACCAACTATTCTGAAAAGTCAAATAAACAAACTATATAAGTGTAATGAACGTCCACAAGCACACATACGTCTGATGTGAGAAGGGTCGCCCATTCATTCCAAGGATTGCAGCAAGCTTCAACGGGTTTGGAAAGAAAAACTGTCGCTGTGCTTGGCAAGACACTGGACGGGAGACAGCAGATGGCTCGGGGTCGGAGGTAACAAGTGTTGTGAGAATCTTCCAGTGCAGAGACCCGTGGGCAGGGAGACGGCCAGACATTGCACTCTGACCTCCAGTGGATACAAAGATTCATCCTTGGTCTATCGCGAGTTGCATAGACGCGAGGAAAGCAAAAGTCTTGCGAGGACTAGGCCGCCGTCAACATCTGTCAAGAAGTGATAGTCGCAGATGTAAAGGCTATCATATGTTGACAAGTGTTGACAGCGGCCTCTAAAGAATTTGCAAGGTACTGACGAAGTCCAATCGTAACACGAGACAAAAGTGTGCAGTATATGCGTAATCTGCATACACGGCACTTAAAGTAAGGGGTTTTCATTCCACAGTAAGACAACCGTCACGGTGCATAAGAGAGGCGCCAGAAACAGATGGTTGTGGGTCAAGGCCAACAGAGGTAAACAACAAGAACCAGACGATTGCACAGCAAAATGTAAAATACAATTTTTAAGTAGTCACACACATTTTAAAAAGGGAAAATCTGCAAAGAATGGAAACTCGTCAAGATGCACGTAAGTAACACCATTTGCTGTCGCTCTGAACAATACTTTTTGGAATATGAAACAATAGGTTGCTGATTAAAAACATTCAAAGTTTTTCTTCTTGCATGGTGTAAGTAGCAACCAAAGCATGTACATTTTCCAGATGAAAACAGTTATGAAACATTGAGAGGATGAGGGTGCTCTGGACACGGTACAGCTTCATTTAGAACACCAGCAGCTTGCAACCAGATCCTTGGGTGCATAAACTTCAACTAATTAATGCAGCGTACTTAAGAATTGATTGCAGACATGACGTGTATACCTGTTCCGATCACTCTTACTTTTTTTGGTTGCAGAAAAGACTCACATCTTGCACTGAAAGCATGCAGACCTTCGCTTCATTTCGACCTTGTTGCTGTGTTGTGCTTATACAAAGCTCCATGACACCTTATGCATATTTCGTGTCGGAATCCTTCTAAGTCGACAGTTTTCTGACCCTCCACGCCCTGTCTGGAGCGAGTGGTAAATGTTCTCTTTCTTTGTTCTTTGTCTCTCATCTCTCTACCTCCAACTCTCCCCCCACTCGCCACCCCTGCCTTACCCTATCCCCTTCTCCCTCCTCCCTTACGTGACCCCTCGCTGACCCCTCCCCCTCTTCTCTTCCCCTTCCTTCTTTGTTTTCCTCCTCCCTCTTATTTCCCCCTTATCACTCCATCTCTCTCCTACTCACATGTCCTTTTTCGCCTCTCTCTACACTTTCCCTTCCTACTTCTCTTCATTGACGACATAGGATGTTGTTAGATGGTTGCATTGTGGTGACTATTGGAGATTACAGTGCTGCCCATTCTTTAGATTGATATGCTATAGAGGAATCAAAAGTGATATTTGTCTGCGGACACTGGTCAGCCTCACGACCCTCGCAGTGGGGGGGAAACTTTCTTGCCACGGGAACTTTCAGTGTTATATAGCCACTGTGATTAGAGTATTTGTTTACACTCGTTAAAAAGTGCAACTCATTCAATAGTATAAGGGGCCATGAATATATGCCGTGTTCCCATGCCTTCAGGGATACAACATTTTGGTTTTTATTCAAAACCCTCCTCTTCCTCCTCCTCCTCCTCCTCCTCCTCCTCCTCCTCCTCCTCCTCCTCCTCCTCCTCCTCCTCCTCCTCCTCCTCCTCCTCCTCCTCCTCCTCCTCCTCCTCCTCCTCCTCCTCCTCCTCCTCCTCCTCCTCCTCCTCCTCCTCCTCCTCCTCCTCCTCTTGCTGCAGCTCCTGTTCCTCCTGCTGCTACTCCTCCTTCTCCTGCTACTCCTCCTTCTCCTGCTACTCCTCCTTCTCCTCCTCCTCCTCCTGCTGCTGCTGCTCCTCCTCGTCCTCCTGCTGCTGCTTATCCTCCCATTCCTATTCCTCCTCCTCCTCCCATTCATTCTTCTCCTCCCATTCCTCCTCCTCCTCCCCTGCCTCCTCCTCCCCTGCCTCCTCCTCCCCTGCCTCCTCCTCCTCCCCTTCCTCCTCCTCCTCCTCCTCTCCTCCTCCTCCTCCTCCTCCTCCTCCTCCTCCTCCTCCTCCTCCTCCTCCTCCTCCTCTTCCTTCTCCACCTGTTCCTCCTCCCTCCATTCCTCCTTCTTCTTTTCTGGAATATCCCTTCTCACGGAGTGTGTATTGTCTTTTTTGGCACTGTTACTGCGTGTGTGAAGGTTGCCTTTGGTCAGACACGAAGCGGGGAGGACTGTCAGCCCACAGCGGGGGAAGACTCCATCTTGGCCTCGCAGCCTCGCAGCCTGCCCCTAGCGGTTACGGAAAAACACGGGTCTGCTCCCCCAACACTGGGTGTGGACGAGAAACGTCGCCGTGTCGCATGAAGCAGTCTTGCGCAATGTGAAGAGAGCGTGCTAGTCTGGTCCTCGTAAGACACACATATTTCTTGTATAGCTTTTTTCTGTCCTTTTCGCTCGGCACGGCCGGACTAACCGAGATCACGATCAGAGTGCGAAGCCTCGTTCATCTACGTGAATTGACGTCAGCGCTGGAGCAGCTACCGGAGCAGAATGCCCGTATGTCCGAGCGCGCGACCGTTGCCGCACCCAAGGCTCAGGTGACAGCTTATGAGACAACGTGGCTCTCTCCCCTTGCACCCTGCAGTGGACTACGATAAAGCTAATTCATCTGCATGCCTCCCCACCCACCGTTTACTACGATGAAGTTAATTCATCTGCATGCTTTCCCCACCCACCGTTTACAAAAATGGGACTCCTTGCTGCGTTTCCTTACATCGTTAAACACACACACACACATGCACACACATACACACACACATAATTATACACACACACTCACATGCACACACACTAATACAGACACATATACACATACACACACATAAAAACACACACACATATACACACAAATATGTATACACACACATACACACACACACACTCGCACACACATACGCACATATACACACACACGAACACATACACGCATACACACGCATACACGCGCATACACACGCATATATACACACACACACACACTCACACACACACACACACACACACACACACACACACACACACACACACTCACACACACATACACGCGCATACACACGCATATACACACACACACTCACACACACACACACACACACACACACACACACACACACACACACACACACACACCTCTTCAGTAAAAGATGTTCAGTAAATGGGGAAGGGGTGGGTCGGTGTGAATAGAGGGGGCAAGGGAGGGGGGAGGGTAGGGAGGCGCTGTATGTATGCATGCGTGTGTGCGTGTGCGCGTGTGTGTGTGTGTGTGTGTGTGTGTGTGTGTGTTTGTGTGTGTGTGTGTGTGTGTGTATGTGTGTGTGTGTGTGTGTATGTGTGTGTGTGTATGTGTGTGTGTGCGCGTGTGTGTGTGTATGTGTGTGTGTGTGTGTGTGTGTTTGTGTGTATGACTGTGTACACAATTTTGGGATGAGCAGACAGCATAGTGACTAATTTAAATAAATATCAATGAGATTCAATATCTGGGCTGATTCTACTAGTGGTAACATTCTGCATTTCTGGGCTGATTCTATTTGTGGTAAGATTCTGCAAGTTATACTTATCATAACAGTGAACTTACTTTGAAATTCAAGTGGCTCTTCCAAAATTAAATTTGACAAAACAATTTTCTTTGAAAAAAAAGTGCACAAGAAAACCATCCGTCGTCGCAGTTTGGGTTAAAATGTGGGTTTTAAAAATATTCGTCAACAGGACATCCGTGTTGGCTTTTTTTTCCTCTGTACACCACTGTCTGTAGACCTGGATTCAGGAGGGAGAAAACAAACGCAGTTGTTCCTCCCCTTGCGCCACATAAAGCATGTCGGGAACAAGTTTAGGGTCAGGACATGGACAACCCGTAGAGACCATGAGAATGTCATAACCCGGGCACGTCAACAGAAACTGGCAAGATATGCTGGCCTGGAGGACCAGTGCCTACGACGAGGATGGAGTTGCCGGACAATGCCAGTGGAGGTTGGATGTAGGTGTTTTGTCGCTGGCTCGGTCACAAGGTTCCTCGGAGGACTAGGGGCTGACTCCGCAGAAGTGGCTATGTTGGCAGAGGAGCTCCAGGTTCTGGCAGAGATCACATCCCTGTGGATTTGGCGAGATGCCGCTAAGTCTGGGTGATCTGTTGCAGTCCTGAGGCCCCCCGTTGGCCACATTGCCTGCTTAGGGCTGCCCCTGGCTGAGCTACTGGAGCTGGCCCCGAAAGCCCAGCAGTCAGCGGCTAGAGCCGTGTGTTTTTCTCATTTAAAGGTAGAGGTAATTTCTTTTTTAATCCTTAAAATATCAACATTTTACATAAAGACGGAGCACCTTCCACGGCTGCTTGTCTCTCAGGGAAATTTCCCCTGTGTTTTTTTTTCCTTCTGACGCTGCGCACCCTTGAGGTTGTCGCTTTTTGGGGGTCTTGCAGCTACATCAGCATATCCCTGGCATACCCTGCTTGCATAGTGTAATTGTCACTCTGAGCATGACATGTCAAATGCATGAATGGAAATGTACACCTGTGGATGTTGCAATCTTTTGGAAGCAAAATGTTCTTTCGTTGGCACACACACACACACACACACACACACACACACACACACGTACACACACAGAGAGAGAGAGAGAGAGAGAGAGAGAGAGAGAGAGAGAGAGAGAGAGAGAGAGAGGGACGGGCGAGCGGACGGACGGACGGACGGACGGGCAGACGGACATACGGACAGACAGACAGACAGACGGACGGACGGACGGACGGACGGACGGACGGACGGACGGACGGACGGACGAACAGACACAGGAGGGGGCAGAGAAATTAAAGTAAGATAGACAAGCAGTCAGACACACGAAAAGACAGAAACAAGCACAGACGCGCGTGTGCGCTCGCGCACGTGCACACACACACACACACACACACACTCTCACTCACACACACACACACACACACACACACACACACCTCACTCACTCACACACACACACACACACACACACACACACACACACACACACATCGCCACAGCGCAAACTTACATCTCTAACACAACAGAGTCCTTTCCATTAACGATGTACTCATCGCTAGTTACAACCTTGAGCCATTTTTACGTGTCCAAGGCGCGACGATGGCAGGGGTTCTTGCGTCTCCAAAGTTCCCACGGCGCCTTTGACTTTGAGAGCGGAAGGAACATTTCAGCCGAGAGCCAACGTAAAGCTGGCGGATGTCCACTCTCTCTGGAAACGGCAGGTTCATTCTTTGTGACAGAGGCAAGCGGCCTTTCACAAAAGCTTCTTGCTTTATGAGGTCAGTGACAACAACAACAGACAAAACATTTGTAACCTGGCTGGCTGGCCGTTACCTGTATACACAATGATTAGCATGAATATATATTTTTTAATTCCATTGCGGTCGTTGGACTACAACATTTAGCAGTGAGGATAGACACACATGGTCCTTAAAGAAATACATTCTAATAAGATAAGACGAGAGGAAATAAGAGAAGCAATGTTAAGGTAGTATTATTCTATCATCTCTTTGTATTATTACGAATACTTTCCCGTTTCACATGAGCTCCCGTGGGAACATAATCACATTAACATAATACACTCATGACTAAAGCACACAACCAATCACCCGAAGTTATACCACCGTCCCCGTGACCACCTTTTTTCCTGTCTTATTTCTGTTCTGTCTATCATCATCTAGTGATTCCACCCAGTTGTTGGAGCTTCTGAGATGCAGTCGATAGCGGTTAGCAGATGCGATGTTTGAGACTGCGCGAGTTCAAGGTTGCATCCTTGAACACGATATTTCACTCACATTGCTTCCCCTCACCCATGAATAAAACGGGTACCTGTGAGGGCTAAACTGGAAAGGTAAGAGTGGGCGTGGGGTGTCGGGGGAGGGGGCAATTGGGACGTTCGACCGCAGTAGGCCTGTATGCTCCCCAGAGAGTTGAGACGGTGCTGGAGTGATAAAAAGAGTTACCCGATGACCAGGGAATAATAGTGAGCGACATGGCCATTAATGAGTAAAACGTCGCATTGTGAAAGGGCGCCTTTACCTTTACCTAGAAGCGAAACTAAAATCTGGTTCACAACGAGGCGAGGTTAAACTAATCCATCTCAAGATGGGTGTATTGCTTTTCCTTGATTTTCACGGGAAATGCGCAATGTTTCTGGATCAATTGCGTGTGAACTGTTTAACTGAAGGAATGTATCGCCTGAATTTAGAACATACGACCTTTCAATACATTTTGAGAATCAAATTGAAGTGTCCAGGTTCTTAGCGATTGCATAGACTTTCCAAAGTCTCATTATCCTAATGTCGTGATGTAGTCGCGTTACATCCACATACGGTGCTCTACATACAGCGCTGCCATGGACACTGGAGAACTGTTTTAAAGGACGACCTTCTCGCACCACACTATTAAGTATTCCCAAAGCGAAGTCGACGCCGTTGCCTCAGAAAGTCCACGGTACCCTGCATTGTTCACAGACATTCTTTACTAGAAGACGTCAGGGACTACGACTCGAGACCAAAGAGTGATTTCCTGGTGAGCTTACGTGTCCTTGTTTCAACAGCAACGGGCATTCCAGGCTTTAGAAAACCGACAATACATCACCCAGTTCGCAGCTTTCTGTCAACAAATGGTCAGTTATCACAATGTATGACAAATCATGGATTTACTGACCGGATAACTCGTAAGTAAAAGTTACTGCAGCAACTCTCGCAGGTAAGAACACTCGTGCATCATCTAGTTTACGGTCGTCTATCGTCAGAAGGTCAGTTACTATGAGGTGCAACATAACAGGGATTTACTTATTATGGGGAGCTTGTCCATGTTTCTGCGGCAGCTACGGGCACTCACAGACTTCAGAAACCCATACTCCATCTATCACTCCAATGTCTTCATTCGTCAAATGGTTAGTAACGCATAACAAAACATGGATTTCCCAACCGGACGTACTTGTCCATATTTCTGAAGCAGCTGTGGGTTCTCTTGGGCCTGTGGCACAGAGAGACAGAAATGTGTTTTCCCGCAACAGCTGTACCCAAGATGCATGTTTTCTCTGATGCTAGCAGGTGTATCAAGGACAACATCTTAAGTGTCTCATGATTTAGGTCTTGTTCTAATTTTGCCGTGCTTCACTGATACACTTTCACCAGTCAGCTAGTGGAAACGCTCCATACTCATGTTTCATCATCTGGTGGAAATGGAGGACAGCAATATGGATTTCGCGAATATTGCTGAATGATGCGAGTACATGTTTACACATATGGTGATGGGTGTGGTTAATTGCATAGTCAGATCATGCAAGTTTCACCGTCAAAGAACACTGCCAACACTGTGTCAAAACTTTTTCTGCTGTATCAGGGAGGCAGAAGCAGAGTACTTTTGTCTGGTCGTATGCAGCAGCCCATAGACTTGAGAAAAACCGTACTCCACCACCCAATCCATTGTTGTATTGTTTCAAATAGTCAGTGACTGTGACCAAAACAAAGCAAGGAATTTCATGAGGATGTCCTTGTCCATATTTTTAAGCGACTATGGACACTCACAGACAAGGGAAAACCCATATTCCATCACCAACTCCACTGACGTTTTCGTCAAACTGTCAGTGACTGTGACGTAAACCGAAACGAGGATTCCCTGACCGGATAACTCGTCAATGTTACTGCAGGAGCAGAAAGCTCTCGAAGACTGTTAAATTCCTACTACATGCACAGTCGTCTTTCCCCAAAAGGTCAGTGACTTCGACTTGAAGCAAAACAGGGATTTCCAGACCGGATATACTCGTCCATGTTCCTGAAGCAAGCAAGGCATGGCACTCACAGCGCGCATGCGCACGACGCAGTTCACGGTCTCCCTGAACTGGAACACGGAGGTCAGTGTGCTAGACGAAGTTGCGTGAACGAATTTGACGCATGTCTTTGTACCCATCCTGTACGACGCAATGTGTAAACAAATGCGACCCCGGTCAAGGTCGTTCAGAGCGACAGTTGTGCAGGTAACACACGTGAGGAGCGGGGCTCAGGTGAGACGGGGAGCTGGCCGCATACCTGTCATTTAGGGGCCACTATCCGTTATGCGGCACTGGCTTTTGTAGCATCTTCTGTACCTTGACCCCCCAGTGCCATGCACTGGTCAGACTGGTCTTTAAACCTGAAGACTGAAAGGCCTCCTGGCTTCCCTGGGAAGTCTGTCTGTTTTTGAATGTGTTGTTTGTGATTACGTCGCTTGGGCATTGGTTTTGATTTGGTGGAGGTGGTGGTAGTGGTGGTGGTGGTGGTCGCGGCGGCTGTGGTGGTGATGATGGTATAGTAGTGGTTGTAGTGGTGATAGTGTGACAGTGGTAATGGTGGTATAGTAGTGGTTGTAGTGGTGATAGCGACAGTGGTAACGGTGTTACAGTAGTGGTTGTAGTGGTTATAGTGACAGTGGTAATGACAGTAGTTACTGATGACGTTGGTTGTTGTGATGGTAGTAACAATAGCCACGCCGTTAGTACTGATTGTTATCAATGTGTTGTTGTTGTTGTTACCGTTGTTGTCGACGTCATTGCAGTCGCGGTAATGGTGGTGTTTGTGATTATTTTTCTGGAATCATTGACAAAGTAGTGTTTTTTGCTTGTTAGTTCTGTCTTTGATTTTCATTTCTGTAACAAGCTTAGAAATAGTCAAGCTTATCTCGTTTCACCGCCTATTGTCTTAATTAAGCTAATGATATATCTTTTGAAGCTATATTTATACGATGTTTTCCCCTGCAGTAAATTGTAGGTACGAATCCCATATTCTTTTGCATTGCCTCGGATACGTTTCCATTCATCACTTTGATTTTTTTCTCCAGTGCTCTAGAGCAAAAATCACAGGTTGGTACCAAGAAAAATTAATCGTATTTCAACCGAGATCTCTTCACGGCCACGTGACCTAAAATCGTGGCAGGTGTCCACACAAAACGTTCTTTGTTGGTGAAGGTAAGCCACGTTCACACCGAGTAATGTGTTTCTCTTCATCGCACTGTTTACCGTGTACACATCTCAACAATTTGTCCTTGTAATTTGACGCCGCGAGTATTTCCATGTTACATGAGACGCTGTAAGCACCTCAGCAGATCTCAGGCAAAGCCTGAGGTTTACAACAACGTCTTGCTTAAGGCCACAAAATGGCCGTGACATTTATGGATGAGAGATATCCACCACAGGCCTCTGCCCACTGTATCCTGTCGCACTGGCAAAGACGACTGAATGGCTTGAAGGATTTCTTTGTCCGAGGCAACAACGAAAATGACGGAATGCATTCCTCTGCGTGACCCGTGCTGTAAGAGCAAAAGCCTTGGTCTCAACAAGGACATCGTGAAGTTTCACGAATGAAGAAGTTGAGACGCTGAGAGTTGTGTAACCTGCGTGGGGGACAATATCCTAACCTGCCGCAAATGAATTTTTGGACAAAACATTAAATGTTTCCTATCAACTGTTATGAGGAAATTTCCCATCACAAGGTCCCCCCCCCCTCACAATCACTTGACAAATTTTAGCTAAATACCATGTTCCTCGCATTTTACATTTAATGTAGGGGATACCTTGGGGTTAACAATTACACGGATGAACGAAGAAAAGACACACATTAAAAACGGAAACAAATATTTTTCTACTGCATTTCGTCATTTATTCTAAACTATGTAGAAAGTTCACCTTCATAGATTTGTTCTGAAAAGCGATGAGTCGGCAACATAATTCGGCTTGTTCTATTACGAAAGACTTCCTGCCGCGTGCCTAGCCCATGTCCTTGTGTTCCATCTTTTTATGACAGAGCTGGCGACAAGAAAGTCATAACCCTCACTGCGAGAGGTTAATAAGACTTACAGCGACACATTCCACAGCAGCAGGGGTTTACACTGAAAGTATTCGTGTTAAGTGTGGACATTTGCTGCAACGGTTCTAGAACCGCTGCGGCCTTTGAACCGTGTTCTAATTGGGCGATGCTCACGCCTACTTTGCCGAAGTCACGACATCGCGTAAGTGATTTTGAGAGTTTGCCAATGGTCCCAAGTTCGAAGCAGACATCAGTGATGATGCACTTCCAAGTCCGATGTAAGCTTCGACGATGTGCCTGATGCTGTGTCCTGATTGGCTGGTCAAAGAGAGATGTTTCGCGCTGAATGCTTGTTGTTTTCTCTAACAGAAAAAATAAATTACAGTTGTTAACCATTTTTTTCTTCGGTTCGCAACAAAACGTCCATTTTTAGAATTGCTGACACACATGCAAAGAAACTTTAATCAAAGAACAATGTCAATTTATCAAAGCTGTATGTAGAATATGTCAATAATCCATTTTAATTGCTCTGATTTTCTGGTTCAAATGTAGGTCAAAGCAACTTGGCCAAGTTCGGGCTACTGAGAGCTACATGATACCACATTCAGTTACGGCCTGTTCGTATGCAACAGTCCCCAAACACAAGATCGCGTAAGTCCACCGCGATCTTCATTCACATCGGATACTACGCCGATTTAGAACACACCTTGACAGACCAGAAGTGTAAGTCGACTTTGGTGCGGAGGCAAGGAGGTCAGAGCCTCGCATCGATGAATCGAACGGCGCCAAAAGCTGCGTTAGTGGACAATGTTCAGGCCTCGATCAAATACTTTCTTCACTTTCATAATTTGCGGCTCAGTAATAATACATGGAATAAAAACAATCAAAGGTACGTTAGTGGTAAATGCAACAGAATAAAAAAATCAAGACATAGCTGTCCTCAGAATGTTAGCAGTGGGATCCTGATCAAGCATGGTAAAAGCAATTTGTCACGGATACTCTTACCGAAGAATCGACCGGACGAAAAACAACTCCCATGCCTTGATGTATCGCTCTGTCCACTTTCATATATTTTCAAGAGTGTTTCATGATTAATGAATGAAGTAAAATAAAACGTATATGTGCTTTCAGAGCCATATAGCAGCAGAATTTACGAAGAATGGAAAACTAAGCATGTTTTTCTTCAGAACGCGATTAGTGGGGCCTTGATTCTGCACTATAGAAGCGGCGGTTTTTTTTACTTCTTTTTTAATCAGAGAATCAGATGACAATGTCGTTTTATTTAAGGTTTTTCAAGTTTGACTTCAATTTAGGTCTCGGGCTTGGAAGTTTAACAGTACTGGGGCCGTATGCAAGAAAAAAGAATAGAGTAATTTATTCCGGAATAGAGGTATTCAAGAATAAAGTGCCAGTGATTCGTATGCAGGAAAACTGAATAGCTCTATTCTGGCTAGTTATTGGTAGAAATAAGGCCAGAAAGAGCTACTCAGGTTTCCTGCATACAAGTCACTGGCACTTTATTTTTAATATCTCTATTCCGGAATAAATTACTCTATTATTTTTTCTTGCATACGGCCCCTGATTCTTTACTCCCACATGTTTTAACCCCGCGTTAGATGTTCACTTGTGATATACACTTCCGCGTAGACAGAGAAAATAAATCATACTCTTTTGCAAAATTCAGACACACCAAGTCTGATTATATGGAAAAAATAGTCGTGCACGCAACTCAACTCGTGCTCTCGCACATAAGCATGCATATACATATACACACACAAGGAGACACGCACGCGCACGCGCGCGCGCGCATGCGAACACACGCACCCATGCATGCACGCACGCCTACTCTCTCTCTCTCTCTCTCTCTCTCTCTCTCTCTCTCTCTCTCTCTCTCTCTCTCTCTCTCTCTCTCTCCCTCTCTCTCTCTCTCTCTCTCTCATTCTAGTGAGACATCCATTTCTGCTGAAGTTGTTGTTGTTGTTGTTGTTGTTGTTGCGTACCTGGGCTAAACACTCCCAGGTGAGATGATTGCGTGTGTGACTGTTTTTGAACACCCCGCCATATAGGCAGCCGCACTCCGTCTTCAGGGGATTTGATCTCTGTCTCCAGAGAATGCCAGTTGTTATGTTACAAGCTTACCACGGCTGAAGATAATCCCCACATAACACTACAACATAACATTTTGCTGTAGCCTTGGTTTTTGGCCGGAGTCAACAAATAACAACAGCCTTTGCCCAAGGCAATTCTGCTGAAGTCAAAGTGCAAGTGTCGAGAAATTTACTTCTGCTATTGCAACAGTAACCAAACCTGCAATTCTTGCTCCAGCTTACTTCCAGCGAATGCCATTTATCTAGAGACGTCATGGCCGCCGTGATCGCAAGGTCACGTGATGGATGCTGGTCAGTGCTGGAGTGGACAGGACAGGTCACATGACGGCGTGCAGCGCTTGGGAACATCACTAACCGGGTCACTGGTGGCGCGCTGAACATGGCTGCCGCGACACAAACTGCGGCGATACTGCTGGCTTGGCCAATCAGTGACGACCCTCCCTGTCCTCGTAGCTCTGCTGCGACCTTGCCATCAATGCATTCATTGCCTTGAGAATGAGAGGAACTGCAGAGGGCGACGAAAAAGATTCCAGCGAGCGAACTTACTGAATAGACCGATTGTCCATTTGAAGAAAGTTGTCACAACATGAAAGTGCTCTGTCAATGTGTGGTCATTTCAGTTTTGCACGCTCTCATAGATAATGCGTTTACTTAACAAAAGATGACGAGATAAAACCGAAAAGCTAAGATTTTCAGTTGGAAATCCGAGGAAATTTGATGATGATGATGATTGATGATTGATGATGATGATGATAATTTTCGTTACGGAAATTCTGTTGGGGGAATTTCACCCCCGGTCGCCACTGTGCAGCGCCCAGTGACCGGTTTTACTCCTCGAAAGGAGAGGCATCGTGGGTTAAGCACCGTGCCCAAGGTTGCAACTGTAGGATTTGTGCAGCTTCGAACACGGCACCCGTCGTACACAAGCGACTGCAGGTCAAACACTCTAACCACTATGCCACGGAGCCCCTCTTCCTGAATGTTGTATTGATATATTAATCTGCAGGGCCCGTATTCACAACGGCGATTTATCGGCGATTTATTTTAACTCCGATTTATCTCTATACTCAGACGATTCCAACTGCCTGTTCCGCTCTCCCTTGGCTGGAAACCAGTATAAATAGCAAAGCGCAACCTAGAATCCTCTGACGAGCGTACCTTATCTAACCGATCAAGATAACGCGGGGCTATGGGATAAATCGAGTGTTAAAAAGATAAATCGCCGTTGTGAATACGGGCCCAGAGCGTTTCTGTAGGGAATCCAGGAAGTTGAAGAAGCAATAAGCACACCGTGTCTTTTTTTATATTGTCGTAAATGCGACCTGTCGTCTGATGCCTAACGATGCGCTGTTACAAGTAAGTGCCATTGAAAATTGCGCTGTGACAAGTAAGTGCCATTGGAAATTGGGCTGTGACAAGTAAGTGCCATTGGAAATTGCGCTGTGACAAGTAAGTGCCGTTGGAAATGCTCCTTACTTAAAATACTGGTGTTTCGTAATTCCGTAAAGGTTGCATATCTCAGGTAGTAGTTGAATACCAGACAACATAGTTTTTTTGCATAGCACCATTTTCAATACTGTTAGTAAGCACACCCATTTTCTCATTCTTCGTTATAACAGTATATGAACATTGTAGATTATCAGGCTGAAGGTACCCATGCAATTACACACTGTTCCCTGAAATAGACAGCAAAAGGCAGGCCACACAAGAATACTCGCTATGATACATATTTCCTTCCTCCCATACATTCGTAAGCGACAAACCAGTCTGTACCGGAAATACTGATTCAAAGGTCGTGCCATTGCTACAAGTAGATGTAAGACATTAGTGGTGTCTAAAAATAGGTGCCTACAGATGGACAGCAGTCTGGCGCTGTGTAGTCGTGACTAAGTCCAATACTCACGAAGCGGTAGAGCCGGATGAACAATTGTCACCATCTACACTACAAGGATGAGAACGTGAACGGAAATTAGTCCCGTGCGAGCGTAGGAGGATACTTGTGTGTGTGTGTGTGTGTGTGTGTGTGTGTGTGTGTGTGTGTGTGTGTGTGTGTGTGTGTGTGTCGTGTGTGTGTGTGTGTGTGTGTGTGTGTGTGTGTGTGTGTGCGCGTGTGTGTGAGTGAGAGAGAGAGAGAGAGAGAGAGAGAGAGAGAGAGAGGGGGGGGGAGGATACTTGCGTGAACGTGTCGTTTGAGCCTGCGCAGTGGAGTTTTAAGGTGAAGTTTGGTGTGCGCAGGACCGGACCCACCCTTTACACCCGAGGTTCGTCTGCCATGGCCTATCAAGCTGGGACGGTGACAGTGAGGTCCTTGGGTCGTAGGTTTTACATCAGAGTTTCCCTCTCCTAGACGGACTCCCTGACGAGGCTACCGAGCTCCATCTGTACACACACACACACACACACACACACACACACTCACACACACACACACGGAGTGAGAGAGAGATATCCGGTATATATGTATATATATATATATATATATGTGTGTGTGTGTGTGTGTCTCTCTCTCTCACTGCGTGTGTGTGTGTGGGGGGGGGGGGGTATGTGTGTGCGTGCGCGCGCGCGCATTTATCGTTCTGTTGTCGATTTAAAAAGCAGTAGGTAAAGCTGCAATTTTCGTCCTTTCAAAACCAATATGTATTTCACAGGTCCGAGACTATTTCGATATTACAGTCTTTTTATTCAATAAAATACATCCTGTTAAATTGACGTCATGTGACATTCACGTGCGCGAGTGTGTGCGCGCGTGCGCACGCACGCACATTCACAAACACACAAACATACGCACACACGCGCGCACGCGCGAAAACACACACATACACATACACACGCATACTCATGCATACACAAACTTCCGGTTTGCGCTCATTGTTGAACTGTTTTAATTCATGTTAAATGTCCAAGGGCAGCTAAAGGCTTAAATCAATCTTGACAGAACTTCCTAGTCAAAGTGAAATCTTTATCACTGTCGATTTAAGGAAAGAAAACAGCATGCATGTATATACGTCTTTATTCCTACAGCCAATGTTTGCATTGATGATCTACCGCATAAAAAGTCAACAGGGAGAATATATATTCCCTGTTATGGTACTAGAGGAAAGGACTCCTGCCGATGCTGAATGGGGAAGTTTTCAAAATCACCCCCTACATCGTTTTGCAGTAGTCCAATCGCAAGCAAGACTGCAGATGGAAGAAGGACACGTTTCAAAGCTAAGCTCAACCTACAGAGGAGTCATGAAACAGAAGTTTTTGTTGCACCCCTTGCTGGGTTTTAAGTTGCTCAATCACAGCCATGCACGTCCGGATGAAAACGATGCACAACGGGAGATATTCAGCGACTTGACTTTTCGTACACTTGAGATAGACCGTCTACAAAAGTCTACTGCAATAAAATGATTTCATCTCGTAGTTTCTCGTTACGCAATATTTCCTCTATCCCCATCTTGGAAGCTGACTTCACTCCGTTGCCTAAGGCATTCTCAACAATTTTACAACTCTACACTCCTACAACATTCAGAGGACACGGTACGTGATGAAAGGGTGTTGACTTTTCCCGTTTAATCATTGGGAGAGTGTAGAGACTAACTGTATAGTTTAACAACTCTACAGTTTCAGAATATTCAGTGGAACTGGTAATTGAGAATCACATGTTATTCTCCTGCCTGATAGGTAGAGAGTAAATATGAATTCTACAAACCTACCAATCTACAGTATTCAGAGGAAATGGTGAGTGTTGGTTAGCTATGTGAATTATTCCATTTGATTTCTAGGAGTGTTTGGAAATCAGCTCTACAATTTTACAGCTCTACATGTACTATACTCTAAAGAAGGGATGAGTGAGAGGTAGGAGTTGATTTTCTGCTTGACTGGTAGGAGAGAATGAATACAGATCATTTTATAGAGCTCTACCATTCTACACAATTCAGAAGAAAAAAATGAATGATGGCTTGGTGTTGATCTTTACGTTTGATCGGAAGGACGGAGTAGCGATCATTTCTACAAGTCTACAATGCCACAATACTCAGTAGAATGATAAGTGAAGGCTCTGTGTTGATGTTCTTTGACTGATAGAGGAGTGTGGAGCTGATTCTTGTTGGTTGGATTTGGGATTTTAGGGCTTATTCCAGTACCTTATACAGAGGGCTTACTGCAATAGCTTAGACAGAGGGCTTACTGCAATAGCTTAGACATAGGGCTTACTGCAATAGCTTAGACAGAGGGCTTACTGCAATAGCTTAGACAGAGGGCTTACTCCAATAGCTTAGACAGAGGGCTTACCTCAATATCTTAGACAGAGGGCTTACTGCAATATCATAGAGGGCTTACTCCAGTAGCCTAGACAGGGACGGCCCTAAGCACCCAGGAGTTGACACTATCTGGCACGATTCATAGAGGACAAAGGCATGAGGCTTAGTGTAGTGCTCAACCGGTTGGTCGTTTCGAACAATAAATATATACGATGGAAAATTTTTCTCTTGAAGTTATCACTAACATCTATATTTACAAGTTGCATGATCTTTTTGTCTCACTTCTAAACATTCCTACAATGGTACGCTCGTGGGGTATAAACTGTTTAACAGCTGTTTTCTTGCCCTACCGTGACTTTAAAATCCTCGGAGTGACCCAAACCTCCAGGACTTTGCCAGAGCCGACGTCAGCTCATGGTTGTTGCCTGATTGCCCCACAAAACCGCACAAACACCTACACACACACACGACCGCAAATCCGCCCATCCACTCCACAAGCCTTGGACCAATCTTTGTCGTGCTACTTTAAGGTTGTTTCTTTCCTCTTCTTCCGTTTTTCTGCCTGCTTCAACATGGAGTCCTTGGAGCAGGAGGACACGAGAAGGAAACGCCCTCACGCCCTCGAGCTGCATGTTTAATGTCCCTTTGTGTGGAACAGACCACCACGTAATATCTACGGGCTGCAGGCAGTAGTGTCATTGACTAAGTTTTTTCCTCGTGGAATCGCTTCGTGTCTATTGTCCTTCAGCATGAGCCAGCCGTTTGCTGTTGGCGAATCAACGCAATTTCCGTGGGGCTGTTTCCTCATAGATTCTTTCTTTATATCTGCCTGCTCCATGTCTTGTCTGCGAATTTCCGTCGTGTCTACTCAAATTATCTTTGTAATCCCCAAGATGCAGCAAATGCACAGGTGTTTTGATTCCTTAATGAGATCGAGAACGTCGTTCTTAGCTACACGGATACAAAAAGTGTTCCCATGTTTTTTGTTTAATTGCAGTTAACGAAGGGCATATATTACACAGAGTTTCTACTGGACAAGGTAAATAATACACAAAATAGACACGGTTTGTTTTCAACAGGTCAATTTGTGTCGTATCAATGTAACGTGATAAGCTGGATTTTAACAAATGTATTATTGAAAGAGCAAAGTGTAAAGTACAAGTGCATACAGACAGATGGAAACGAACACACACACACACACACACACACACACACACACACACACACACACACACACACACACACACACACACACACACACTCACACACACACAAAAACACACACACACACACACAAACACACACACACACATACACGAACACAGGAACACATAGTTAGCCACACAGCCTGCCAGCTACCCAGGCGGACGGACGGACAGACGGACACATCGCGTGCGAGGTGTGCAAGGTGTGCGTGAACAAGGACGTGTACGTTATATTTCTCCCATGTGGTCATCTTGCCTGCTGCGTATTCTCGGATCTGTGAAACACGCAATGCTTTTGAAAAACGAAAGTACAATAGAGAGACAAAGACACAGAGAGGGACACAGACAGAGAAAGAGAGGGATGGAGGGAGAGAGGGAGGGAGGGAGGGAGGGAGAGAGAGAGAAAGAAAGAGGAGACAGAGAGACGGAGACAGAGAGAGAGAAAGAGACAGACAGACAGACAGACAGACAGACAGACAGACAGACAGACAGACAGACAGACAGACAGACAGACAGAGAGAGAGAGAGAGAGAGAGAGAGAGAGAGATTACACTTGTCGGGCGACATAGGAGCGTCTGCTACAATCCTAAGTCACGACATAGGCCGACATTTCTGCTACTGCACATGTGTCTAACAAAATGGTCTGCAGTTTTCAGAAGGATACCTTTGTCGGTCGATCAAAGCGCGTCCCGCTCCGCTGTATGACGTCAGCTCAAGAGCCGGAAGGGAGTAGAGATATGTTGTATGTGCAGAAAAAGGTAAGCCACAGCGGCATATCACGTAGCCTCGCGTGATCGGAAACCGAGTGTACGCAATGTACCTGTCAACTATTCTGTTTCTCGAGTCACAACTCGCAGTTCAGGTAATTAATGTTTCTTTCAGGACAACAACGTGACCGGAATACGCGTTGTGAATTTAAAAATAGATTGACAGCGCGTGCCGATCAGGTGTGCCCACACGATAGTCTATATATGGATATTACGTTCGCTTTTGTTTGTGCATTGTTCGTGACAAAGCTATTCCGATACTGCGGGATCAAGAGAGGCACAGACGTCAATAAAAAAAATACTCACAGCGAGCAAGATTTTCTTCTTTGGGAAACTCCATGGCACCACGTGCGCAGTGAAAAAGAGCTTTTGTGGAATCCATTGCGTCAGATCTATTTTTTCAAGGCGCGATGACGTAGGTTGAGCTATGCGGGGTCTCTGCATATTCATTGTAGGATGAATTGAAGTATGTGAAATATGCAACACATTCTTTTCCGGTAACCTCAGCATTTTTATAACGTCTGAACATGCAATTAAGATTTGACATCAAAGATACTACAACGAAACTTCGACAGTGTCAATGCACATCAAGTATTTGACATCAAAGATACAACAACGAAACTTCGACAGTATCAATGCACATCAAGTATTTGACATCAAAGATACAACAACGAAACTTCGACAATATCAATGCACATCAAGTATTTCTGTACTCACGAAAACGTGTGGAGACATTCAGAAGACCTTTGCTTCTTCTATATCCGGCCAATTCCGCCCCCCTTTTTTATGCGACACTGCCGAAAATTGTACCATTGAACATATGCTAGGTTCAAGCCAAGGGTGATAAGGAGCGTTTGGAATCTCTAAAGTTCATGTATAGGAGGACCATTGTCCACACTTAGAGCAACGACTGTGCCTAGAGCAAAAGATCAATGAAACCAAAGCAAATGGTGGACATGACATTACTTCTTAATTAAAACCGCCCGTAATTTTTTAATATTGTATAAAGGGCTCAAAATACAAGATTGCAAATGAAAAACGAAAAAAAAATCTTTAGTGCAAACAACTCATTAAAGTGCCTCTTACAAAAACAAGTAGTATACAATACTAAAATGTCAAAGGTCTTTTCCCCGTTATCAGTAGCGATCATCTGAAGCAAAATATTTTCCAGGGGAAAACAGAAGGAAACAAATATGCAGCCGTTAAATTCTTATTTGTTCTGCTTGCCCTAGCTTTCTGTTCCACTCTTTGCTTCTCCCTACAGCAGTGACTTCAGAACTCCCAGGCTTGCCCTAGCTTTCTGTTTCACTCTTTGCTTCTCCCTGCAGCAGTGACTTCAGGACTCCCAGGCTTGCCCTAGCTTTCTGTTCCACTCTTTGCTTCTCCCTGCAGCAGTGACTTCAGGACTCCCAGGCTTGCCCTAGCTTTCTGTTCCACTCTTTGCTTCTCCCTACAGCAGTGACTTCAGAACTCCCAGGCTTGGCCTAGCTTTCTGTTCCACTCTTTGCTTCTCCCTGCAGCAGTGACTTCAGGACTCCCAGGCTTGCCCTAGCTTTCTGTTCCACTCTTTGCTTCTCCCTGCAGCAGTGACTTCAGGACTCCCAGGCTTGCCCTAGCTTTCAGTTCCACTCTTTGCTTCTCCCTGCAGCAGTGACTTCAGGACTCCCAGGCTTGCCCTAGCTTTCTGTTCCACTCTTTGCTTCTCCCTACAGCAGTGACTTTAGAACTCCCAGGCTTGCCCTAGCTTTCTGTTTCACTCTTTGCTTCTCCCTGCAGCAGTGACTTCAGGACTCCCAGGCTTGCCCTAGCTTTCTGTTTCACTCTTTGCTTCTCCCTACAGCAGTGACTTCAGGACTCCCAGGCCCAGTGGGAAGCTCGCTCTACACGCACTCGCTTGCGGCCAGTGGGTGCGGCGTTCGAAGCTGCGAGGTCACAGAGTTCCATCCTTGAGAAACATGCTTCACTCACATTGTTTCTCCCAACCCAGGAGTAAAACGGGGTATCTGTGAGGGCAGCGACGCCATGCTGTAGTGCGATAAACCCTTGTATGCTGCCATGGGCCAGCATGGGGTTGCAATGCTCCCCATGGAGTGAGTGATGGTGTGCGTCTTACCAGTCTCTCACTGTGCTTGTCGTCAGGTGCCAGTGAAGGATTGATCCTGCGGCCCAGTGATCAGGGCGTAATGTGTAAAGCGGTTTGAGACCCAGACGTGTGTGATAAGTCGCTATATAAAGCCACACTTTCCATCGTTACATTTTTACTAGTACACATTGTGCAGGGTGACGAGAGCGTACCGTATTTGGTGAGTTGTTGATTTGTGAAGCGTTTTTCCTTTTCCACGAACAACAGCGTTCTGACTTAGCGAGACGAAAATGTGTTACAGGCTCTCCCAACCGGAGTCTGCTACTTCGATCCAATCGAGCTGGATACAATGGGATTTGTCATTATGGGGGTCTCTTGGGCAAGTGTGAGATTTCACACAATTCAGAAAACTGGACCAACACTGCATACACTTTAAGAGTGTGCAACGTGTGGAATCGCCTGATGTACAATGGCGTAAACGATGAGTAACTAGGGAAATGGGCACTTGTCTTGCTTTTACTCTCACCACCTCTTGTGATTTCCGTGACCTATGGCCGTAAATAGCCTACAAAGACTACAGACTATCAACCTCAAATCATCATCATCATCATCATCAGCAGCAGCAGCAGCAGCATCATCAGCATCACCAGCAGCATCAGCATCATCATCAGCAGCAGCAGCAGCAGCAGCAGCAGCAGCAGCATCTTCATCATCTTCATCATCATCATCATCATCATCATCATCATCGTCATCATCGACAATGACAAGGAATGTGTGTCTATGAAGGTAGAACGCAGGTCTGTTCGACAATAATCTGGCAAAGTCATTCCTAGCTGTCAACTTCCTGCACTCCTTCAGTGTTGCAATAGGGCAGTTAAAAAAAAATATTCGCACGTGGCTCGACAAAGACGGGACTTTGGCTGACCTTGAAAAGGTGTCGCCTGCCAGCCTGATGAAGTTGACAGGCAGTCGAAGTGCACGGGGCCGGTGAGGCATCTTGTCACCGCCTAATCCAAGTCGAGACATGGCGACATCAGACATTTTGCAAACTATAAATAGACAGATTTGTCAAGGACAAATGTGATTCTCCACCACAAAATGATACTGATCACCTTTTGGCAATTCTGAACTATAAGTACATATACAGTGTATAGTGGTAAAATGAAGACGTGTCTCTTTCCAGTGATGCAGCAGGCTTGAAAACAGGAGGAACAGTGACAAATGCGTGAGCTACTGAAGACTAGTACCCATTCTGATGAAGATTTTAGTAAAAGGGCTTTAAAGGAGGGATTATTTTTGTACAACGTAGTGTTGTCATCGTGATGGCTGTTTTGAAGTGGGTATATCGGCCAGCCACCTGGACAGCTACCTGGACAGCCACCTGGACAGCCACCTGGACAGCCACCAGGACAGCTACCTGGACAGCCACCTGGACAGCTACCTGGACAGCTACCTGGACAGCTACCTGGACAGCCACCTGGACAGCCACCTGGACAGCCACCTGGACAGCTACCTGGACAGCTACCTGGACAGCTACCTGGACAGCCACCTGGACAGCTACCTGGACAGCCACCTGGACAGCCACCTGGACAGCCACCTGGACAGCCACCTGGACAGCCACCTGGACAGCTACCTGGACAGCTACCTGGACAGCTACCTGGACAACCACCTGGACAGCCACCTGGACAGCCACCTGGACAGCCACCTGGACAGCTACCTGGACAGCTACCTGGACAGCTACCTGGACAGCCACCTGGACAGCCACCTGGACAGCTACCTGGACAGCCACCTGGACAGCTACCTGGACAGCCACCTGGACAGCCACCTGGACAGCCACCTGGACAGCCACCTGGACAGCTACCTGGACAGCCACCTGGACAGCCACCTGGACAGCCACCTGGACAGCCACCTGGACAGCTACCTGGACAGCCACCTGGACAGCTACCTGGACAGCCACCTGGACAGCTACCTGGACAGCTACCTGGACAGCCACCTGGACAGCCAATTGGACAGCCACCTGGACAGCTACCTGGACAGCTACCTGGACAGCCACCTGGACAGCCACCTGGACAGCCACCTGGACAGCTACCTGGACAGCTACCTGGACAGCTACCTGGACAGCTACCTGGACAGCCACCTGGACAGCTACCTGGATAGCCACCTGGACAGCCACCTGGATAGCCACCTGGACAGCCACCTGGACAGCCACCTGGACAGCCACCTGGACAGCCACCTGGACAGCCACCTGGACAGCTACCTGGACAGCTACCATTGGAAAAAAGGAAAGATGGGTTGGGAGAATATACTCTATGAATATGCAAAACGTGGCTGATCAGTCCACAGTTTATCCCCCCTGCGCAGACAAAGTACGGATTTCTTTAGAAAATGTCACTCTAGTTTCGGTAGGGTAAAGTCTGATTTTTGTAGAATGAGCAAAGAAGGCTGGATTTAACAAATACGCCATTTTGTGATATATACAAAGAGAAGGAAGTTTCAAAACTATCAAAATCTAAAAAATGACATGAAAACTCCTCTCACTCTATTAGGCCGATTTCTTGATATGAGTTTAAGTGAATTCCGTCTGACAATGTAGACAGGTATGTTGTCAGAACTTGTCGAGGACCTCAGCACTCAGTGGTTAGAACATTCACACAGTCACCAGGAGGTCGCCCGTTCTGTCCTCGCCTGATGTCCGAAAAATGTTTTTTGTTTGTTCCGCGCAGACTTTCTGGTTGTGTATTAGAATCTATCTTGGACGAACACAGCAAACTACCTCAGAAAATCACAGCAAACTATCTCAGAAGAACACAACAAATTGTCTCAGAAAAACACAGCCAACTATCTCAGAACAACACAGCCAACTATCTCAGAAGAACACAGCAAAATATCTCCGAAGAACACAGCAAACTATCTCAGATGAACACAGCAAACTATTTCAGAAGAACACAGCCAACTATCTCAGAAGAACACAGCAAACTATCTCAGAAGAACACAGCAAACTATCTCAGAAGAATACAGCAAACTATCTCAGAGGAACACAGCAAACTATCTCAGAAGAACACAGCCAACTATCTCAGAACAACACAGCAAACTATCTCAGAAGAACACGGCAAACTATCTCAGAAGAACACAGCAAACTATATCAGAAGAACACAGCAAACTATCTCAGAAGAACACGGCAAATTATATCAGATGAACACAGCATACTTATCGACAAACACAAGAGCTCTGTGTCCATGGATATGAAAGGTAGATCTGAACGACTATGATATTCCAAAGTCATTCCTATCGATTAACATCCTGCTCTCCTTTAGTTGTGCATTCGGGAGTGGAACTCTATTCACACTAGGCTCAACAAAGATGGGACTTTGGTTGACCTTAACTTTAAAAGGCGTCGTTTGACGGACTGACGAAGTAGACAGGCAGGGGGTCGAAGTGCATGAGACTGGTGAGGAAATTAGCCACCGTCTTATCCATGTCGAGACATGGCGACATGTCCCAAATAAAGTCCAAATTAAGTAGATAAAGCGTTGGCTAATACGATGCCTGCACATGGTTTTGATAGGCACAGAGAGAATATCAGCTTATCTCAGACCATCGCAGTCGGTCCCTCCTATCAACTCAGTTATTTCCCACTTGGCTTAAGGCGATAGTGTTATGTGTTGTGTTTTTTTCCTGTTGGCCTTGCCCTGGCAATCCCGAATCGCTAAGTTTCCTTACCCCTGACCTTAATGGCTCGTGTGCAACGCGTGCTCAACGCTGAATGAGTCGAAGTCGTAAACATTCGCGGACACTGTACCCGAGGTACTCTGTCCGGGCGGACAGAGTACCCCAGTTTTCAAATCTCGGCCTTACAGTCACGTGACTCGCACGCCCGGGGAGTTATGCTAAGATCCGGCCGCGTTAATGTATCTGCGTTTTATGACAAACGTCTTGCTCGGCGGTATTGTACTCAATGCACCTTAACGGTCCGCTTGATTCGGGTGTAATCTTAAGCTAAACGACGTTTATAAATGTCCGTTCTCGTTCAAATGCCGAGATTTGAAAACTGGAGTACTCTGTCCGCCCGGACAGAGAACCTCGGGTACAGTCCGCGAATGTTTCCGACTTCGACCATTTCAGCGTTATCAACACCTAACCGTCACGTCATCGTCTGGTTTCAGCACTCATGCACTGGATTACTGTGTCAGTGAGTCACCAGGATTTCTCTGCTCGAAATCTGCAAGGGTGCCAGGTTGAACTTGTAGCCAAGCCCATAACTGCGTGCGCGCGCATGTGTATGTGTGTGTGTATGTTTGTGTGTGTGTGTGTGTATGTGTGTGTATATATGTGTTTGTGTGTGTGTGTGTGTGTGTGTGTGTGTGTGCGTGCGTGCATGCGTATGTGTCTTGTATATGTGTTGTCTGTGTGCGCTCGTATGTGTGCTCGCACTCCCACGTGCGTTTGTGATTGTGTTTGCGCGCGGGCGCGTGTGTGTGTGCAAATGCGAATATGAAAGTGTTTGGGCGCGAGTGTGTTCGTGTGCGTGAATTCGTATGCATGTGCGTGCACATATGTTTTCATGAATGTGCGTACAAGTTTTAGTACATGTGTGCGTTTTGGGGCAGCGATTGCGACGAGGATGGCGGTTAGTTTGGTGTGGAACCATATGCTTGCATTCACATATGTCATCATTAGGTTTCTAATATACATGTATGTACGGTACTCATGTACATGACTATCACGGGAGCATGGCTCTGAATAGAAGCCTTCACTTGAAGTAATCTTACATGAACTACGGAAACTAAGAATACTACCCAGATTGAATGACCGATTACAAAAATAAAACAAGATTAGAAAAAATATTATCCAGCGAAAAGCAATCTCCCACGTGAGGCCGTCTGGCTGTTCCAAATAATCCCCCAACACCTGTCGCGGAAAATGTTCAGCATTGATACTTTCCATGGATAACGAGCCACGTCGACTTGTTAAAGTGGCTCAAGGACACGTGGGAGTCCGGAGAGGTGCTCCGGAGAGGACTGGGCACTGCTAAGGAGGCGTTGGAGCCCGCAAGCCCCAGCAAGGTAGACTACGCCCAGCTTACGTGACCACGATGATGATGACGCGTGGGGTTTCACGGACTATCAGCCTGTGAAGGCTATGTAAGGCCCCTGACTATAAGCTTACAAGAGCTGTTCAGAGTGAGAGCGAGTCAAGTCTCCATTTCTCCAGCTAATCGCCATTTACGAATCGCGTAGAGAGACGCGGTGGATCTATTCTAACCCGCGACCTACAAGGGGTCACATGACCAAACTTACGAAGTCGCTTCTCTCGAACACAAACAACACTTAAGTTTGCACGTTATGGTGATATGGACACAAGAGAGGTTGTAACTTGCACAGCGGTGCACATGTTATTATTAAAACTCGTCCAAAGTGTATTTCAACAGTCACAAGTTCAATCGCTCACGGATGCGCTTCTCATGCATTCTTTTTTTGTGTGAGCGCGCGCGAACACACGCACAGTCACACACAAACATACACACACACACACTATGTAGAGAATCTCCTCCCTCTCTCTCTCTCTCTCTCTCTCTCTCTCTCTCTCTCTCTCACTCCTTTCTCTTTCTCTGGCCGGCCGGCCGGCCGGCCGTCTGTCTGTCTGTCTGTCTGTCTGTCTGTATGTCTGTCTGTCTGACTGTCCCCGCCTTACTTTCCATCTGTCTCTCTGTGCCAGCTTAAAAAATTCACACACACACACACACACACACACACACACACACACACACACAAATACACACACACGTACACACACAAACACACACACACACACACACACACACACACACACACAGACAAGTAGACGCACATACACACAGCAGACCCGCACACCCTCACTCACTCACTTATTCACTCATTCACTCACTCACTCACTCACTCATTCATTACTGACTGACTGACTGACTGACTGACTGACTGACTGACTGGCTGGCTGGCTGGCTGGCTGGTTGACTGGCTGGCTGGCTGACTACCTGGCTGACTGGCTGGCTGGCCGACCGACCGACCGACCGACCAACCGACCGACCGACCGAGCCACCAACCCACCCACCCACCCACCTACTCACTCACTCTCTCACTCACTCATTCACTCACTCACTGACATTCATGCTTCGACCTACGGACACACGCACCTTTTTAAACCACATATTTCTTAATAAACGGATTCTCCTAGACTTCAAATGAACACCTATACACGCGGTGTGTTCAACTGTTGAGGCGACTTAATAAGGACTGGCAGTTACACAAAGAGTGAAATGAAGTCGTTGCGCTCCAGTGCTGGTGGACTTAAGTGCACTGTTTGCTCGTGACAGTAGGGCGCTGTACGCTTTTGTTGTGAGCAACAGGAGTTTTTGCTCACAGGGATCCCATTACAGGAACACATGCTGCAGCCATCTTTGTTGTTTCTTGCTCCGAGCTGAAGTGATGCAACGGTGTGTCTCTGGACGGGCTCTAAAAAAACTGCTTCCGTTTGGTACAAGATTGGAGATCACCATTTTGCACTGCCGGCCATTTTTGCAGAGTTCATTCCTTTTGTTGTCCGTCTCATGCTCTCTCACTCTGAGACGTTCTGTTCTACAGGTAGAATGAGTCTGTCTATTCATTGCTACTTCAAGTAGTTTTGTCCTGCAGCTCCGGCTGTTACAACCCAAATGTTCCACCCAGAGGACTGGTAGCGCGTGAAGTAACCATTACTAACAGTTCCTTCAGACAACAAATGTGATGAGAGCTATTGTAGACAGACAGATTCGCACAGTTATTCTCCATGCTACGTGAATAATATTATAGAAAGAAATTTGTTTAGAGGGAGATTATCAATACGGTTGCGTCCGTCAGTCAGCAGTAAACGAATGCAGAATTAAATTATACCGAGCTCAGTGCTCATTTAAAAAGATTGTGAACGTGCAGGCGCGCATACGCACACTTATACAAGTGCATAAATGGGATGTTTGAGAGAGAGAGAGAGAGAGAGAGAGAGAGAGAGAGAGAGAGAGAGAGAGAGAGAGCGTGAGAGAGAGTGAGAGAGAGTGAGAGAGTGAGAGAGAGTGGTGAGAGAGTGAGAAAGTGAGAGAGAGAGACAGACAGACAGACAGACAGACAGACAGACAGACAGACAGACAGACAGACAGACAGACAGACAGACAGACAGACAGACAAAATGACAGAGAGATAGACAAACAGACAGGCAGGCAGGCACGCAGGCAGGTAGGCAAGCAAGCAGGCTGGCAAAGAGAGAGAGAGAGAGAGAG
Organism: Theodoxus fluviatilis; assembly: GCA_034096865.1. NCBI lineage: Eukaryota > Metazoa > Mollusca > Gastropoda > Cycloneritida > Neritidae > Theodoxus > Theodoxus fluviatilis. The sequence continues at coordinate 27,987 of JAWQFJ010018672.1, forward strand.
AGAGAGAGAGAGAGAGAGAGAGAGAGAGAGAGAGAGAGAGAGAGAGAGAGAGACAGAGAGAGAGAGAGAGAGAGAGAGAGAGAGAGAGACAGAGAGAGAGTGCAACAGTGAGAGAGGGGTGTGTGCAACGGTGAGAGAGAGAGTGTGTGTATGTGTGGGTGTGTGTGTGTGTGTGTGTGTGTGTGTGTGTGTGTGTGTGTGTGTGTGTGTGCAACGGAGAGAGAGAGTGTGCAACTGGGAGGGGGAGAGAGAGAGAGACAGAAAGACAGAGAGACAGAGGGAGACAGAGACAGAGACAGAGAGGCAGAGAGATGGACAGAGAGAGACAGAGTCAGAGAGAGATAAACACAGAGAGAAACACCGAGAAAGAAGCACAGAGAGAGAGATAGTGCAACAGAGAGAGAGAGATGGACGGACAGAGAGACAGACAGGCACACAAACAAACACACAGGCACACAAACAGACACACAGACAGACACACAGACACACAGACAGTCACGCGGACACGCAAAGTATTGTTGACTACAACTGTTTAGGCCTGTGTGAATAATTCGTAGATACTTATTCCGTTTGGCACGTGCAGTCGCATGAAATTGGTTGAGCCTCATCTGATAAAATGTTATCTAATAACATGGTTTGTCCTTGACCTCCCAAGGTGTGCGCGAATAGTTTATCAGCTGCATATGATGCCACGCAATATACCATAACACTATAACTACAACGATGTTATTGTTGACATTATTCTGCTGTCTAGGCAATCAGTGATGAGGCAACGATATCATTCACTTAGCATTTGGGATCCCGCTTCACAGGAGGGAGAGGGAGAGAGAGAGAGAGAGAGAGAGAGAGAGAGAGAGAGAGAGAGAGAGAGAGAGAGAGAGAGAGAGAGAGAGAGAGAGAGAACTGAATTGAATTGAATTGAATTAAGTCAACTTTATGTAGACAAGGGAAATTAACAAGGCAGAGATACCCTAGTTACATTTCACCTTCGAGCTCACCCAATCACATTACAACAAAATTGAAGACGTAATTGAAGATATGAAAATTCGCAGAGGTTTGTTTGGTTGAGTAATTTGTTTCCTCTTTTTTCGTTCCATTGGGGGGGGGGGGGGGGGGGGGGGGGGAGAGAGAGAGAGAGAGAGAGAGAGAGAGAGAGAGAGAGAGAGAGAGAGATGGACGGACAGAGAGACAGACAGGCACACAAACAAACACACTGACAGACACACAGACACACAGACAGTCACGCGGACACGCAAAGTATTGTTGACTACAACTGTTTAGGCATGTGTGAATATTTCGTAGATACTTATTCCGTTTGGCACGTGCAGTCGCATGAAATTGGTTGAGCCTCATCTGATAAAATGTTATCTAATAACATGGTTTGTCCTTGACCTCCCAATGTGTGCGAGAATAGTTTATCAGCTGCATATGATGCCACGCAATATACCATAACACTATAACTACAATGTTATTGTTGACATTATTCAGCTGTCTAGGCAATCAGTGATGAGGCAACGATATCATTCACTTAGCATTTGGGATCCCGCTTCACAGGAGGGAGAGAGAGAGAGAGAGAGAGAGAGAGAGAGAGAGAGAGAGAGAGAGAGAGAGAGAGAGGAGAGAGAGGGAGAGAGAGAGAGAGAGAGAGAGAGAGAGAGAGAGAGAGAGAGAGAGAGAGAGAGAGAGAGAGAGAGAGAGAGAGAGAGAGAGAGAGGGAGAGAACTTAATTGAATTGAATTTAATTAATTCAACTTTACGTAGACAAGGGAAATTAACAAGGCAGAGATACCTATGTTACATTTCACCTTTGAGCTCACCCAATCACATTACAACAAAAATGTAGACGTAATTGAAGATATGAAAATTCGCAGAGGTTTGTTTGGTTGAGTAATTTGTTTCCTCTTTTTTTCGTTCCATTGGGAGATGAGAGAGAGAGAGAGAGAGAGAGAGAGAGAGAGAGAGAGAGAGAGAGAGAGAGAGAGAGAGAGAGAGAGAGAGAGAGAGAGAGAGAGAGAGAGAGAGAGAGAGGTGAGGCGGACAAAAAGGTGGATCAAACGAAGAAAAGTGTGGTCAAGCCAACTTTTAAATTATAAACTTTCCATTTTATGCTCCATGCATAGCATAGGCAGTTCGTGACAAGTCATGAATGTTCTGTCGTAGCATACCGTCTTCAACATGGAAGGAGGAATGGTTTAACTAATCTGTTGACACATGTGATGAAAAGGTTGAAACAATATATGTTTACTTATTTGATTCTATAATCGTAGGAGCATTATCAAGAAAGTTCCAGCTATCTCGGGCAAACAAACAAACACTGCGTGCTAGTTTATGATTCTCCCGCATGTTTTTTTTTCTTCGCTCGTCACCTGTCTGCGGTCGTTTGGCTTAGAGATGACGCCTCATCTGTGTGAGGAATCGCCCGTCTGTGTCCCTAGGTGTCGAATTTGGTAGGTCTTGATCATGTGCACATACTCATATGCACATTCCCTCTCTAAGTAGACTCAACCCTCGAAATGCTCTTATGGTGAATTGCGCCGTGGCAGTCCAGCATTTTTTCATTTGAAGTCATATATGCCACACTTAAGTTCAACTCTCCAAATATGCTTGTGTGTAATCATGGAGAAATTTTCGCACATAAGTGCAAAGTTTCCCAGCATATGAAGGATGAGTCATGTACGCCAACGGAGGAAAGACCGCAATGCTACGAAGGGTTAAGAACATGTTAATGTTGAAGGTCCCTACACACACACACACACACACGCGCGCGCGCGCAAAGCAATAGTGCCTGAAAGTTATAACAGTGCTCCAATCGAAATCTACTTACGCATCTCAAAAACCCTGAGGAAAAACCCATTTCTGGCTCTAGTGGCGATTGTTGCTCTACGTGGTCAGCATTGACCGGTGACCGCATGAAACTGGGTAAAGCCGACAAGAAAGTCTCAACCTTGACGCGAGAGAGCGCCTCACTGAGGCGAGGAAGAATGGTACACTTGCTCCTTTTCACCCAGCAGCGTTTGATTTTGTGAGATTACAGAGGGGGCGACATGAGAAGCCCATCGAGCAAACAGGGAGGACGTCGCCGCGCACAAGGACCATCGCCCTCTTCTCTTTGTCCCGGCCCACTGCCGGGGGATCAGGGTAAAAGCCGACAGCGTAAGTTGCTGTTCAAATACAGACCAGGTACGAATATAGATGCGAGCCAGGAATCGAAAGCTGCGTCGAGCCCCTGGCAGTCGCATTAGGAGCCCATTTTAGCCCCCAGCGATAAATCTGTGTCTTCAGGTTTGAAGAGCTGCAAGGGAGACAACTCTAGACAGGAAAATGAGAGGGAATAGGTCCAGCAGCTGCGTAGTGCGGGAACGTTTCAGTGGTTTTTGTACAGGAAACTGCTATGTACTTTCGAGCCATATTGAACTCACAGTAAACAGGACGAGAGAACTTCTTTACTTTCCAATCCATTTGAAAGTTTGCAGGCCGGTGAAAAGGAAAGGATGAAAAACAGGACTAGTCTGCTCTGTGGGAAAGTTGCTTTTCGCAAAGTAATCGGATTTGAAAGTACGACGAATCCCAATTGAAAAAAGAACAACTGTGTCTTCTGAATGTGACTGGATGAATGCACTGATTCGATACACAACGAAAGTCCGGCGTTTCTTCCTCAGAGAAGAGAAAACGGACAGGGAGTTACAATGGTTGTCTGACAAAGATGACAAATCGGTTGTTCAAAAAGTGCTAGGCTAAAAAAGAAGAAATAGAAACAAGTAAAAAAAATTCAAAATGTTTTATTTGATGACTCACTCGAAAGGAACATCGAAAGGAACATTACATCCATTCAAGGCAGTCATCGTCCACTAACATCCAATCAGATTCTTTTTCAAATTGTCTTCTGTTTATTTTTCCATACAGGGCGTTCGTTTTCGATTGGGATGTTGAGTGCGTGTTAAGTCTTAAAAGGTCCTTTAGAGCTAAAGTATTTAGAGAATACGGCGCTCTTTTGTGTTTGTGTTTGTATTCAAGCGATACCACAGCAGTCAAGAACTGCAAGTGCTTTTAATATACAGGCTGCATCAAGAAACGTACACAACTACTCCATCCTCTCTCAGCTACTCCACTCTTCTCTCCTCTCATCAGTTCGTCCATCCTCCCTTCTCCTCTTCTCCCGTCTCCCGCTTCTCCCTCGTCTCTCCTCTCTCCGTCTCTCTCTCCCTCTGCTCTCGCTCTCAGCTTCCTTTCTCGTCCTCTCTACTCTTCCTCCTACCCTCCCTTGCCTCTCCTACAATCTTCTCTCTCACTCTTTCTCTCTCTCTTCTCTCTCTCGATCTCACTCTCCTCTCCTCTCTCTATTCGTCTTTTCTCTCCTTTCTCTGCATCTCCCAGACTCTTTCTACTCTTCTCGATCTCGGCCTCTCTTCTCTCACGCTAAAACTCCTCCTCTCCCTCTCTTCTCTCTTCTTCTGTTCTCTCTCTCCCTCTCTCGTCCGTCGTCTCGAGCTCCTCTCGTGCTTCTAATCTCTCCTCGCTCTCTCTCCTCTCTCCTCTCCTCCTCTCTTCTTCTCCTTCCTCCCTCCTCTCCTCCCTCCTCTCTCCTCTCTTCCTCCTCCTCTCTTCCTCCTTCTTTCTCCTCTCCTCCTCCTCTTCTCCCTCCTCCTTCTCCTCTCTCTTCCCGTATCTCTCTTTCCTCCTTCTTCCTCCTCTCTCCTCCTCTCTTTCTCCTCCTCCTCCTCTCCTCCTTCCTCCTCTCCTCCTTTCTCCTCTCCTCCTTCCTCCTCTCCTCCTTCCTCCTCTCTCCCTCCTCCTCTCTCCTCCTTCTCCTCTCTCCTCCTCTCTCTTCCTCCTCTCTCCCCCCCCTCCGTTCTCCTTCCCCTCTCTTTCTCTCTCTGCTCCTTACTCTCCCTCTTCCTCTCTTTCCCCTTCCTCCTTCTCCATCTCTCCGCTTTCTCACTCTCCTCTCTCACCTCCCTTCCCTTCTCCCCTCCTCTCTTTCTCTCCTCTCCTTCTTCCTCCTGCTCATCTCTGCCCCTCTCCTTTCTCCTCCTCCGCGCCTCTCCTCCTCCGTTCTTTCCCTCCTCTCCGTGCCACCTCTCCACTCTCCTTCCTCGCAGGCCTCGATCTCCATCGCCTTTCACGCTCTCTCTCTATCCCCGTTCCCTTTCACTATCTCCCGTCTCTCCCTCCTCTCCTCCCTCCCTCTCCCCTGCTCCCTCTTCCCTCCATTCTCCCTCCTCCTCTCCCCTCCTCTCCCATCCTCCCTCTCCCCTCCTCCTCTCCCCATCGCTCTCTCCTATCTCTCTCATCCCTCTCTTCCGTTCATCTCCTCCTCTCTGTCTACTCTCTCGCCTCTCTCCTCTCCCTCCTCAGTCCGTCTACCCTCCTCCTCTCCACAAATCCCCTTCACCTCCGCACTTTTCCCTCGCCATTTCCCTCTCCCATTGAACGTTAATCGGCCTGAGGCAGGTGTACGAGGTACTGCCATGTATTCGTAGTATACTCCCACATGTTCGCCTCTGCATGTGTGTCCGAAAGTCGCGTTGAAGGCGATATGCCAAGGAGATTTCAAACAGCTGTACTTGGCGCTCACATCCCTGTCCTGAACTAGCACTAAGACAATGAAAGCTGGTTCCTCTCGTGTCTGTTGGCCTCGCTCTGTCCCGAATAATCATAAAAAAGACGGTTCGCACCGTCACGTTCACCGTCCGCTGCCGTGCGTTCGAAATCGGTTGGTGTATAGGTCGGTGGGTCGTGATTCCGGTCGGTCGGTCGGTCGGTACGTCTGTCTCCGTCAGCCTCTCCGACTTTCTCTCCGTCTGTCTCTGTGTGTTTCTCCGTGTGTTTCTCCGTCTGTCTGTCTCCTTCTCTCTCTCTGTCTCCATAAAGAGAGCAAGCCTCGGGTAGTCTCCTCCTCCTCAGCGTCTCTCTCTGTCTCTCTCTCTCTCTCTCTCTCTCTCTCTCTCTCTCTCTCCTTCAGTCTCTCTCTCTTCTTCAGTCTCTCTCTGCTCTTGTCTCTCATTGTCTCTCTCTCTCTCTCAGTGTCTCTCTCTCAGTGTCTCTCTCTCTCAGTGTCTCTCTCTGTCTCTCTCTCTCTCTCTCTCTCTCTCTCTCTCTCTCTGTCTGTCTCTCTCTCTCTCTCTCTCTCAGTGTCTCTCTCTCTTCAGTTTCTCTCTCTCTCAGTGTCTCTCTGTCTCTCTCTCTCTCAGTGTCTCTCTCTCAGTGTCTCTCTCATCTTCTCTCTCGTCAGTGTCTCTCTCTCACGATGCTCATCTCCTCTCTCTTCTCTGTGTCTCTCTCTTAGTTTCTTCAGTGTCTTCTCTCTCGTCTCTCTCTCTCTCTCATTCTATCTCTCTCTCTGTTCCTCTCTCTCTCTCTGTCTCATGTCTCTCTCTCTCTCTCTCTCTCTCTCTCTCTCTCTCTCTCTCTCTCTGTTTGTGTATGTATGTGTTTGTGTTTGCGCGTTTGTGCATGCGTATATGCGCATGTGTACTTGCATGCGGATGTGGTCGCATGTTTGTGTGTGTGCATACATGTTAACCCTTGCGCAAAGCCTGCTTGGATGTGATGTGCGTGTGATATTTATGACAATCAATTGACCATTACATTCCATACATTTAAGAAGAAAACTGTAAGCGCTTGGTTTTTATTTCAGCAGTGAGCAATGCTTGAACTTCGCTTCTGCGCAGGAGCGCCTGTTTTTCTCTGCACTTCAAGAGAGCAGAAGGAGAGTATTGCGATTGTTCACATCAGTCCTTGTTAAGCAGGCTCCTGACAACCTTGCTGAGATCGACGGAGGTCTTGATGGAGATCGTAGGTAGGGCTTAAGCGAGAGGGAATGACGCAGATGCCACTGTTATCCTCTGGCAAGACAAAATCAGCAGCTTGTCATTCGTTTCGGCCCAGAGAATCGCAAGGGACGGTTAAAGGGAGGTAAGCAGAATGACCATTTACTTTCTTGTGTCAGATCTGTCGAAGCAATGAAAGGAATTCCTCTTTCTAGACTAACATTCCCCGACTCTGCGATCAGGAAAGTGAAAACAGTACACGAAAACGTCGCCATTACAAGAAATCTATCAAATCAAAGCATTCGAGTGATACGCACGTTTTCCTCCTGGTATCATTGTACGTATCCTCGCCATTCACATGTGCTGCAGCTTTATACCTCGTGAGCAAAACTGTAGAGTTACTTCCCTTGCACTACATCCGGCAACTCGCTTAGGTTTCTGATTTTTGTTCTCTAGTGTAAGCGTCTCTGGGCTCTGTTCTTCGAACAGGTCTTTTGTCGTCTGTTCTTTTTCATTCGAAAACTTTCGTATCGTTACACGATAAATCAAAGCACAAGAGCTCATTAGACTCTGAAGAGGCTACCAGTATTCCTGACCGAAAATGTGCCCGCTTCGGCGTTCAAAAGTGTACGTGTGGATGAATAGAAGAGTAGTGAACCAGACACTAATTCTGAAATGATTTCAACAAAGGGTGCAAAACTGCTATCGTTAG
>JAWQFJ010018679.1:0-18765 GCA_034096865.1 Theodoxus fluviatilis
TTGCCATTGATTATCCTTGTTATCATCACTATTCAGTCACATTGTCTAATTTCTTAACAATTTGAGTGCTATTTGGGATTACCTTCACCTGGTTTTATCAATTTCCTGCAAATGTTGGACTAAATTGGAATATTCTTTCAGTAGGGCACCATAAACTCATTTTTACACTTTATCTCTCGTTATGTGTCTCACACTTTTACTTTCTCCTTTCACTTCTAAGTGGGCATTTATGGCTATTTGAGGGGTTTTACTGAATAATTATAAACGTGTAAATATAATGTGGTATGATGATTTTTTATTTCAGGAGAAAACTCACAGTGTGCCCCATTCTTGAAGGCGAGGAACAGCTCCGACTGCTGAACTACCAGCACAACATGATCAGCAAGATCCAGCATCTCAGTGTGCTGAAGCGGCTCATCTTCCTTGATCTGTATGACAATCACATTGAGGAGATATCTGGCTTGTCATCGCTGAAGTCTCTTCGTGTACTGATGCTTGGCAAGAATAGGTAAATAATTATTTTGTTCCTTGGAAGAAAGTTACAGTTTTTGGGGTGGAGGTTGAATAGCAAAGTGTATGTATGTGTGTGTGTGTGTGTTTCTGTGTATTTATGTGTGTGTGTGACTCATTTGTGGTGAAATGTTTAAGAGCAGCTTTGAACATGAATAACCTTCCAAAGTTTTCTGGGTTTTTTCTGTTTGAATGCTGTATGTAGAAGTATGCATTTTAGGATTGTTACAATTTTTGACTCACATGCGAAGCAAAAGTGAGTCTATGTACTCACCCGTTTTGTCCGTCCGGGCGTCCGGGCGTCCGAAAACTTTAACGTTGGATTTTTCTCAGAGACTATTAAGTCTATCAATACCAAATGTGGCATGATGGTGTATGATGACAAGGCCTCAAAAAATATACATAGTGACTTGACCTTGCTTCAAGGTCAAGGTCGCAGGGGCCATAAATGTTGTCTAAAAAACAGTCATTTTTCACATTTTCTCAATTTTCTCTAAAGTTTTTGAGATTGGATACCTGACCTATATATGGTATATAGGGCAAAGTGAGTCCTATCTTTTGATACCAGTTTGGTTGACCTTGCTTCAAGGTCAAGGTCACAGGAGCTCTTCAAAGTTGGATTGTATACATATTTTGAAGTGACCTTGACCCTGAACTATGGAAGATAACTGTTTCAAACTTAATAATTATGTGGGGCACATGTTATACTTTCATCATGAGACACATTTGGTCACATATCATCAAGGTCAAGGTCACTTTGACCCTTATGAAATGTGACCAAAATGGGGTAGTGAGCCACTAAAAGTGACCATAAATCTCATGGTAGAAAGTGCCAATAAGCACCATTGTGCTTCCTATGTCTTGAATTAACAGCTTTGTGTTGCATGACCTTGGATGACCTTGACCTTGGGTCAAGGTCACATGTATTTTGGTAGGAAAAATGTGTAAAGCATTTCTTAGTGTATGATGTCATTGGTAGGTTTAGTTGTTTGACCTTGACATTGAAGGTCACCTGAAGGTCAAGGTCATGTAAAGGTCAAGGTCAAGCATGTGAGTCGTATGGGCTTTGCCCTTCTTGTCTATGTTATCTGTGTGCTTTTGTTGGCAAAAATCTATGCTAGGCTCAATGTCATTCCGTGTAGTGTTTGAATGTGATAATATCACATTAAAATATTTAAAACTATGTGACGGGGGTTAGCACTCTCATAATCTATCAGTAAAGCCAACATTCCTGGAAACTTTGAAGAATAGGTGTTAATAAAGTGATTTTTGGGAAATAATTAATTAGTCCTAAACATTAAGTGTAGCTGGAAATCATATATCCATGATTTCCAGAAAAGTGTTAAAATGATGCTGCTGAATATCTTAGAATAGAACTTTTTTAATAGTCTTGTTTGTAGCAAAACACATTTTGGTTAAAGTCACAACATATTATGTGATTCCAAAATTGTCAGAAATATGTAAACATCTTCTCCATCCTAAAAACATGCTGAATCAGGTCGCTTATTGTTTAAACTGCAAGTAGAGTGTTTTGGTGGTTATGGTTTGATGATGAAGTTTTTGTTACATACAAAGAATTTTGCATTACTGCCTTGTTGCAGAATCAAACAGATAGAGAACTTGGAAGCCCTCACCAAATTGGATGTGCTTGATCTCCATGGCAACCAGGTAATCCCAGCTTGCAGACATTGTATTTCCCATCCAGGCTCACCTTCTCCATCAGTTTTGGCCATAGTGACGTGTTCATGACTTTGAGTAGTAAGAGTCATGGCAGCAAAGATTGTTGACGTGTGATGTCTCAGTTGTCCACCATTTCTGGACTGAAAATGACTCTTTATCATAAAAATATTTGCTTTCAAGCTGTGTTTTTATTTATTTTTTAGCATACATGAACAACAATTAATTACTGTCAGCACCTTTTTGTTGACTCACATGCGAAGCAAAAGTGAGTCTATTTACTCACCCGTGTCGTCCGTCCAGGCGTTCGGGCGTCCAGGAAAAACTTTAACGTTGGATTTTTCTCGGAGACTATTAAGTCTATCAACACCCAATTTGGCATGATGTTGTATGATGACAAGGCCTCAAAAAACATACACAGTGACTTGTCCTTGCTTCAAGGTCAAGGTCGCAGGGGCCATAAATGTTGTCTAAAAAACAGTCATTTTTCACATTTTCTCAATTTTCTCTAAAGTTTTTGAGATTGGATACCTGACCTATATATGGTATATAGGGCAAAGTAAGCCCTATCTTTTGATACCAGTTTGGTTGACCTTGCTTCAAGGTCAAGGTCACAGGAGCTCTTCAAAGTTGGATTGTATACATATTTTGAAGTAACCTTGACCCTGAACTATGGAAGATAACTGTTTCAAACTTAATAATTATGTGGGGCACATGTTATACTTTCATCATGAGACACATTTGGTCACATATCATCAAGGTCAAGGTCACTTTGACCCTTATGAAATGTGACCAAAATGGGGTAGTGAACCACTAAAAGTGACTATATCTCATGGTAGAAAGTGCCAATAAGCACCATTGTGCTTCCTATGTCTTGAATTAACAGCTTTGTGTTGCATGACCTTTGATGACCTTGACCTTGGGTCAAGGTCACATGTATTTTGGTAGGAAAAATGTGTAAAGCATTTCTTAGTGTATGATGTCATTGGTAGGTTTAGTTGTTTGACCTTGACATTGAAGGTCACCTGAAGGTCAAGGTCATGTAAAGGTCAAGGTCAAGCATGTGAGTCGTATGGGCTTTGTCCTTCTTGTTTTCTATTTAATCGAAATGGCAAAGACAGGATTGAACTCTGTTTAACCGTAAGGTCTTGCCTATACAGGTGATGAGTATAACATGCAGTACCACTGATTCAAGATCATCATTATGAGTGTAGATGTGCTGTATTCCCTTGCACTCTCCAACTCTCCAGCCATCCTCCATTTTGAACTGTCTTTCCTTCCATCACTTCAATAATTTTATTTCTTGATGTTTCTATTCATTCTCAAGCTCATTACAAGTATCTTCAGAGATTCTCTGAATATGAGCTACTTTTTCACAATGTGATGATGACAATGGAAAAAAAGAAGAGAGTGAACTTTAGCTTTCACGATATTTTGAGCTTGTTTGTCATAAGTTGATTTGCTGGAAAAGAAAAATCATTTGCAATTAATTTCTTCAACTAACTGCATGATGTCTTGGACGATTGATTGGGACATTTCTCTTGTAGCATTACATGATAAAATCTTCTTTGCTCAACAAACTTGTATTGTTTCAGAGAATGAAGTTTAAAAACTAGACACCACTTAAAGAAGAAAAATATTGTTGCAGATAACCAGGATTGAAAACCTTTCCCACCTGAGTGAGCTGAGAGTGTTGAACCTGGCAGGCAACCAGATTGTGCATGTGGACAACTTGTCTGGAATGGATGCTCTTGCTGAACTGAATCTGAGGAGGAACAGAATACGAACAGTGGTAGGTCTTTCGCGGCTGAAATTATATTCACTGATTTTTTATTATTATTTGGTGGATATTTGCATTGAAGCAGTTGTGTGTGTGTGTGTGTGTGTGTGTGTGTGTGTGTGTGTGTGTGTGTGTGTGTGTGTGCGTGTGTGTGTGTGTGTGCGTGCGTGTGTGTGAAAACCACTGATGTATCTTTAGTTCCAAAGTCATTCATTCCAAGCAGCACTCTTTTTTATATTCAAGGGTCAGAAGTTGCATTCATTTTTTAGCAAGGAGAGATGTAGATTAAAATTGTATGAAAGGTGTTCTGCATAAAAGCAGGCCACCTATCTGTGAGAAGGACTGTGGCAGAATTTTATGAAGGAATATTGAATGACTTGAGTGATCATAGGAAGTACTTGGCATGTAAAATGAAACTTTTTGGTATAACTACATTCAAATTCAATATTTTTGTACTTTTTTTCCAGGTGGATGTGGACAACCTCCCCAACCTGCAACGGCTGTTCCTAAGTTTCAATGAGATTGCAGTGTAAGTGGATTTGCATTAAGCCCTTCACCCCCACCCCACCCCCACCCCCACCCCCTGATCCACCATCAAACAATAAAGAATATTTGTGGTTACAGTAACCTGATTGACCCTACCTTCATCTGCGGCCCCTAAATTTGTTTCAATGGTGGGGGGGAAAACCCTAAGAATGAAAAAAATTTGACAATAATCAATGAACTGGATGCTGTCCCATCTTCCCTTTCCAATGAGCACTCATGGAATCCACTGTTTAAGTTATAGGAGAAAAATCATTTTCAGGGAAAGAGAAATTTTGATTGATGTTTAGTCTGGTCTCTTCTAAAATATGCCTTCAAAAATTAAAAAAGTCATGCTGACCCTCCTTTTTTTTCATATTCCCATAACCCCAACTATTATGATGATGATGATAATGATGATGATGATGATGATGAAGATGATGATGATTGATGGTGAAGGTGATGATGAAGATAATGATTGCCTCAGACAAAGGGAACTGCTCCAAAGCAAGCATTTGAGTACACAAAACGTTTCATGTTTGTAAACATTTTACTAGTAAAAGTCGAAATTGTGTTTACCACAGTAAAGGTAACATTCGGGAATAATTTCTATAGAATAAATGGCATTTGCCAGAAACTGTTTCAACACCATGCTCCATCTGCATGGGTATATCTCTCTTTTTATTCTTTTTTTTCCAACTGAAAATGCTGCGGTGAAATCACTTGTAATATTATTGTCTTCGAAATCATTCCTTCCCTTTTCATTCAGGTTTGATGACATTGGTTGCTTGAGTGAGTCCACCTCTCTCTCTGAGATTTCTCTGGATGGCAACCCCATTTCACAAGACCAGTATTACAAGCAGATCATTCTGCGACACATGCAGCAGCTTCGGCAGTTGGATTTGAAGCGTGTCAGTGTAGGTATTCCACTCTTCTGTGTGTGATGTTTGGCATTAATGAGTGCAACTTATACTGAGCCAATTTGGCTAATTAGCGTGGGAACAACGTTTCTTCTGTAACACGTGTGTGTGTGTGTGTGTGTGTGTGTTGTGTGTGTGTGTGTGTGTGTGTGTTTGTTGTGTGTGTGTTGCATGTGTGTGTGTGTGTGTGTGTTTGTGTGTGTGTGTGTGTGTGTGTGTGTGTGTGTGTGTGTGTGTGTGTGTGTGTGCGCGCGCGCGCACGTGTGTGTGTGTGTGTGTGTGTGTCTTTGTGGGGTGGGGGGAGGGGGTGTGATGTGGTGTGTGTGGGGGATGGGGGTGTTTGTGTGTGTATCTCCATCTGTCTGTCCATCTGTCTGTCAGTCTGTCTGTCTGACTGTCTGCCTGCTTGCTTGCCTGCCTGCCTGCTTGCCTGCCTGCCTGCCTGCCTGCCTGCCTGCCTGTCTGTCTGTGTCTGTCTCCATCTATGTCTCCATCTATGTCCCCCCCCCCCCCCCCCCCCCCTCACTAATTAGAAGTACTTCTACATCCGGAGCATTATAGTTCTGTAAGATAATGTCAAGCAAAATGTGTGGTGATGCAGTAATGACATCAGCTTTTGAAGTTGGTCTGTCCAGCCTGACCTTGTTATTCTCAATATATGTCAAACTGCATGAAAGCCTGCAGTTTCTACTGCAGTAGAAGTCATCACTGTGGTTTTTATGCAGGCTCCGCCATAGTATTTTGAAGGTCATGTTACTTCACAGTTCAGAATGTGCCTTTTTCCCCCCCAGCATCGAGTGGCATTGTAGACTGCTCTTAGAGAATGTGATTAGGACCACAATGTGTACCAGAAGAAATTCCTTTCACATTGTATGTGTGTCAGATGGCTTACTTCCATTAAATACTCTAATTTAAAATATAATTTACATTGTTTGCAGGAGGAGGAAAGGCGCATAGCCCATGTCATGTCAAGAAAAGAAGATGAGAAGAGACGAGAAATGAACAAACTAGCCATCATGAAGGTATGACAATTGCTTTTGTTCATTCTGTGTGAATTTTAGTTGGACATTGTTTAACTCTTAAGATCCTGTACCGCCCATTGCCGCCCACCCTGCTCAATCCTGTACCTCCCATTGCCACCCATCCTGCTCTATCCTGTACCACCCATTGCCACCCACCCTGCTCAAACCTGTACCGCCCATTGCCGCCCACCCTGCTCAATCCTGTACCACCCATTGCCACCCACCCTGCTCAAACCTGTACCGCCCATTGCCACCCACCCTGCTCAATCCTGTACCGTCCATTGCCACCCACCCTGCTCAAACCTGTACCGCCCATTGCCGCCCACCCTGCTCAATCCTGTACCGCCCATTGCCACCCACCCTGCTCAATCCTGTACCGCCCATTGCCACCCACCCTGCTCAATCCTGTACCGCCCATTGCCACCCACCCTGCTCAATCCTGTACCACCCATTGCCACCCACCCTGCTCAATCCTGTACCGCCCATTGCCACCCACCCTGCTCAATCCTGTACCGCCCATTGCCACCCACCCCACGCGGCTGTCACTTGACTGATTTTTCTACAAACGGCATAATCCTTACAGGACTGGGGAATGCAACATGAGAATGACTTTCAGGACCTTAAGAGTAAATCACAGTCAAAAGCTTTAGTCTTTGCAGAGATCAGAGGAATAGAAAGTTGAGTGAATCTTTAATGCTAGCTCTTCAAGTTTGTGAAATGTTTCATTTAGAGCAACACAGAAAAGTGGTAATAGGTTTTCCATTTGCCAACGGCTTGGGCTGTAGTGGTCTTTGCTAGGTGCCTGTCTAGCCTTCCATTTAAGTGAAGGTAATGTTCCTTGCATTGGATATACCTCAATTCAGCAGCATGTGATGGGGTTCTGTCATGGCTTGATCCATAGAATGAGGAGCTCTTTGTGTGTGTGTGTGTGTGTGTGTGTGTGTGTGTGTGTGTGTGTGTGTGTGTGTGTGTGTGTGTGTGTGTGTGTATCTGTGTGAGTGTGTGTACGTGCACGCATATGTGTGTGTGTGTGTTTCTAAAGGTGTGATAATGTCATACCCATGGCCTATAAATGTGGCCACTTTTTGTTTGTTACAGGAGAAAAGACGGATTGCCATCAACAATGCCAAGCGACAGTGGGAAGTCATGCAGGGCTCTCTGTTTTCACGCACCAGCAAGCTTGTCAAGACCAATGCCATGCCAGAGTTGTATGCCAGCCATGTTGGCACATTCTCCAATCAAGAACTCATGGGCCACTATGGTTATGACCGAGACAGTCAGTATGACAGGGAAGATTCTGACACCATCAACAGGTATGTCCATTTATCTGAATGCAGATCTTTACAACATATTGGTGGTTCTGGTCACACTCTTGACAGCTTTCATTGAAAAATAACCCACCCACTCTCCTCTCTCTCCTCTCTCTCTCTCTCTTCTCTCTCTCTCCTCTCTCTCTCTCTCCTCTCTCTCTCTCTCTCTCTCTCTCTCTCTCTCTTCGTTTTCCTCAATGGGAGTTCTCTTCCGCTTTCTTTAGCATGCGAATATCCACCACATGAAGCTAATTATCGCTGTATGGTTTTTGCTCATTATTAGTTGTCGCAAATCACTGGACATAATGTTTCATACATTCAGCGAAAAACGTGGCAGTCGCCCGGAGAGTGCCTACAGCGTCTCGACAGATTTGTCCCAGGAAGTGGTTCGGGATCAGCACCGACCCAGCAGCAAGAGCAAGGAGGACAGCAGACCACCTACCCTAAAGGAAACCATGATATTTGGGTAAGGAGTTTTGTGCTGGGTCTCGCCCTGCCGATCTTGTCCTGCACACCAGTGAACTCTACTTATCATCTCCGACAAGGAGGTTATGGTTTACCCTCAGTTTGTTCATTATCAGTCAGTCAGTTGCAAAATAACTCAAAAAGTTCCAAATGGATCCTGATGAAATTTTGTGCGAGGTGGGGATTTCACCCAAGGAAGAATCCATTAAATTTTGGAAGTTATTTGTTATCTAGATTGGGAATTACGACCAAAAAGACAAATGTTATTTGCAAGTCATAAAGTTGATGTTGTCAAACAATTAATGACATTGTTGTATTTTTTTTGTCACTCAGAAATTATTTTCAGCCTCTAAAATGAACTAAAATGACCGTGGAAGAGAACATGTGGCTTCCTTGGTAGAGGACTTAGCCTTCAAAGTGCTGTCTAGTGTTCTTCAAAGTTTTTCTTATCATTCCCTAGGGGTTTCATTTTCTTATAGACATAATATATAGGAAAGGAGAATAACTTGAGCCCTTAATGAAGGTAGTGCCCAGTAACCATAATTTTTTGTCAGGAGAATTTTTGGGTCCAATTTTCTTGCCAAACAGGTTGTACTTTAAAAGTGCTGCCTACCTGTGACATGTTTGCATAAATTATACTACTTAGCTTTCCAATATAGCTGTCCATACAACAAATTTACCAGTTTTTGAAACACATTACCAGCAAAGGAGCTAATGATGGAAGCTTGTAATTTTGCACAGACGTACAGTACATAGGGTAGCATGCCGTGACCCAAAATAAAAACGCCTACTTTAAGCATTTCATTTTAACACCATTTCACATCAGAAGTAATGTGAATTGAGGTGCTAATTACATATTCAAGGTCCTGTAACTTTGACATACAGAAAGATACAGTTTTGATTATGGGTCATCCCATCCTATATGAACCAATCACGCCAAGTTGCAAGGAAGTCAAACTTCCGAGCACAGAGATGTGATGTCTGAAATCTGACACACAGCAGTGAAACCTGGAAACTGAGAACGTTGCATTTAAAGTTCTCATTCCTCATTATGACAACTGACAGTTGGTGTCTTCCTTCAAATTTTGTTCAATAGAATACCTGTTTCCCCCAGAAACAAAGCATTCTGTCATATTCTACACTGAATTGACTACAAAGTTATATGAAAAACATATTTTTGGCCCTATTTCACAAAAATGACTTTTTTTACTGGGTACTTTTATATTAACCTTGGAAGCAGTGCAAATCATGTAGCTTTTATGGAGGTGCCCATCTCCACAAGCTGTATTGGACTTAGTGTCAGTGGAGAACTTGTTGTAAAACCTTGTGGTGTAGTTACAGGAGGTGGCCTGTACACCTCAGCAGATCACCTTGTTCCCTTGAATGATGCCACTGTCTGCATGGTCATATCAGTATTGCCCATGACCACTGGAGAGCCTGGCATCAAGAATCATGCTTTGTTAATTTATGCTTGATGGGAAATTGCCATGCTGTTTTTGGATGCCCTTACATAGTTTAAGAGATACTGCCCAGGATAGCACAAACAACAGCAGCATTGGCAAAGTTGAAGCCAATATGGCGTGACAGAAATATCACTCTCGCGTCGAAGATCAGGCTCATGTGCACGCTGGCCATCTCCGTATTCTTGTATGCATGTGAGTCCTGGACACTCACATCTGAACTACAGAGACGGATACAAGCCCTGGAAATGAGATGCTACCGCAAGATTCTGAACATCTCATATAAAGACCATGTCACGAATGAGGAAGTCAGCAACAGGATCAGGAGAGCATTTGGACAGTACGAAGACCTGCTCTCAATCGTGAAAAGCAGAAAGCTGAAGTGGTACGGTCACATGTCAAGAGGCAGTGGGCTGGCCAAGACCATCCTGCAAGGTACCGTACCAGGTGGGAGAAGGAGAGGCAGGCAGAGAAAGAGGTGGGAAGACAATATCAAAGAGTGGACAGGCTTGACCTTTGCTGACTCACAGCGAGCCACAGAGGATAGAGATCAATGGAGGAAGATTGTCCGAAAGTCATCAGTGGTGCCTCAACAACCCATCTCAGGGTTAAGAGACTGAACTGAACTGAACTGAACATAGTTTAAATGGTACATGTATTAGGATGTTTGAATGTCTCTTTATTTATGCATTGAAATGTTTTTGATATCTGACAGGAAGGACAATCCAGGCCAAGGAAGCGATGTGTCCAACCTTGCTGAGCTTGATGGGGACACGCTGTCCTTGTATGGGCCACAGTCATTGGAGGCCTTTGACAAGCCCTGGGGAATGCAGGCAGCTGGGACTGTCGGAACCATCGTCTTCAAATTCATAGACTTTGAAGAAGTCTGCAAGTACCTGCACAAGATTCGGACACGATTTCCCAGCACTCAGGTATTCTTTTATTTTCAGTTGTTTTGCTCTTAAACTCTTTCATTTAGCATTTAGAGATTTTTTTCTCTAAATTATGTTATTGTCATGCCGTTGACAGCGTGACAGAAAATTACACCAGGTCTGACAGAGGAAAACAAAAATCATCATTGTGAGCACTGAATTGCAGGATATGCATGTCGTTTTTAATATGTCAATGAAATCAATGGAATTCTGAATCTTTGAGGGTCTTATGTTATTAATAGCTCAGCAGAGATTCCAACCGATAAAGAGGGATGTAGATGGGGAAAGCAGCACTGAATGTCCTTCGCACTTTTTGTTGCACTGCCAGCCTGATGCACTGTGATTGTGTTCTGGGCATTTTTCAAGCTATGAACAGTTTTATCATGGAAGCAGGACACACCTACTTGTGAACTCATTATTAATCAGTTTGAATGACCACTCAGTTTATGTAGGTCTCAACTTTCCAGGCAAACTGGGTAACTCAAATATGACTGCATAGAGAATATGATATCTGGAAGAGACTTTTGTTCAACTAGAAAAGGTTAATGTGAACCCAGGGAAACCATGATAGAATGGATGATGAAGCTATGATGGGTGTTCCAGCAAGTGTGCAGCTGAATTCATAATCACATCTTCCCTAGATCAAGATTATGCATGTGTTTTGCTACTTCATTTTACGGAAAATATATATGTACAGATCCATAAATCTTATATAACGGGAGGATGATTGAAGCTATCAGCCCAGGAGATTACTTTCACATTTTACATCCATAGTTTTGCTTTGTTTGCAGACTCTGGTGTTCAGTGCAACCAACATCCGCAGTCTGCAACAGATCAATGCACTGTCCAGTGTTCGACGCTTGGACAACCTCACTATTGATCTTGACGGCAACCCTGTGACAAAATTTACACTGTGGCGCATGTACACAGTTTTTCGTCTGGCCCACTTCAGCTTAAAGAAAATCAACGATGTTGAGGTGGGCACAATATCCCTAACTTTGTAAGTAGTAAGGTATGTTGCTGTTGGTATTCCAGGAAAGGATCCCCTGTGTGCGTGTGTTCTGTAGATCTTGGTGATTGAATTAGTGATGAGTTGTGCAGTTTGATAGAAGGAAAACCAATCTCTGTTCCATTGAGACATGGTAGACTGAGAGGTCTAGTCTACACTCAGAAACAATTAACCCATTACATCACTCCGCTCACTGATGAATCTGAGACAAACAGTTCTACTGAGATCTTGAAAACTATATAGTGAACATGATGGAAGTTCCTTTTTAGGACAGTTGTGTGTGTGTGTGTGTGTGTGTGTGTGTGTGTATGTTTTGCACATCATAGATATTGAACCAACACTCACACAGTCACATATCTACGTTTACCGTCCCCTCAGTGGCTCCTGGCAGTCCCACATACAGTATTCTCCCCTCCTTCAGGAGTCAGCTCCTTAACTTCTACTCTCCTATTGAAACCCTGTCTTTTGACAGGTGCAATTAGGCGAGCAAGCTTTGGCGTTAGAATGTGTGCGAGGCACAGTATCCTGAAGACTGTTGAAAACTGCAGTCATATGCTATTTCCTATGACAATCACTGACTGTATTACCTACACACCCCATGCACACACTTTGACCGTAGCGATGTTTTATTCCCTGGAGCCTAAGCAGTGTTAATTTCTCGACACCAGTCTGCTTGTCTGAGAAAACTGTTGCCATGTGGAAACTGCATAAGATGGTGAAAAGTACAGGCTGACTGGCTGGTGATGTGTGCAGTGGGTGGTGCTGTGAGAGACCCTTTACCCCATTGCCTCTTCTTCCTACCTTTTTTACTTTTGCCATGTTCTTACTATGGTTCTTGTTAGTTTTCACTAGGAACTGCTGACTTGTTTGTTTCCTGGAAAGTTGCACTGATTTAAACTCTTGATGCATGATGTGATAATTTCCTGATGTCTTCTTTGATACACTATTCATAGGAAATGAGAATGTATAATTTGAAGAAATAGAAAAATGCCTTGTTAATTGGGGGGAAAAGAGTATGTGCATAAGTCTAGTTTCCCAAAGCTAAGCATATTCTGAGTGCTGTAGAGTGAGGGAAAGACTGTTT
Source organism: Theodoxus fluviatilis (assembly GCA_034096865.1). Taxonomy (NCBI): domain Eukaryota; kingdom Metazoa; phylum Mollusca; class Gastropoda; order Cycloneritida; family Neritidae; genus Theodoxus; species Theodoxus fluviatilis. Next base: position 12,692 of record JAWQFJ010018679.1, read on the forward strand.
GTGATGTTCCCTTGGTTTTTTGGAATCTTGTAGGTTTCTGCAAGTGACATCGTCAATGCAGAAAAGCTGTTTGGGCCTTTGTCCCATGTGACCACATCGCAGCTTCCCAAGTCCAGACTTCTCACCTTGCTTGGAGAGACAAGGTGGGTTTTATTTCCAAACAAATAATACTGCTTTCTAATTTATGGAAATTGTTAGATGGACATTGAAAAAGGAAACCTTACTTTAAAAATTCACATATGTCTGGATTAATATGGCTGAAGGACTGAGGTACATTGCACAGACGAGAGGAAAGACTAGATCTTGCAAGGAATAGGTTGGTGTCAACGTGTGTCAACATGATGAAGGCTGGTGTAAAGGCAATTAAAATATTGTCTCATGCTGACACCGGCCTATGCCATGCAAGACCTTGAGCCTGTGCAATGCAGTCCAGTTATGAGTGTGCCTGATTTTGTTGTGTATGAAACTATCTTGGAAACTGGCTGCATCTACATTGCCCTGCCTGCCAAATGACAGGGTCCCCTATGGAGTTGTTGGCTTGATTCTTAGCAGACTGCATTCACTCATGTGAATTAGTAGTTCTTGAAGGAGACAAAATAGATTTGCGTGTGACTTATACAATGTCATTTTCTGTTATTTCCCGAAAGAGCTGATTTGAGTGGTCCTTGCAATGTGGCAATAAATCATTTTGACATCATGAAAATGTGCTGTCAATGTGCCTCAGTTTTGATGTGCAAAGACATACATTGAAGTTTTCTTGTTACAGGAGAAAGCAGCTGCTGGCTTTCAATGAAGAGAAAGCTCGGAAAACCGGTGACATAAAGCAAGCAGAGAAAGCCCAAGCTGAACTTGTTGGTCGGGCTGGACTGACATATCCTTCTCCGGACAGTCGACTTCTCAAGCAGCAGGTAATGATCGCCTGCAATCCATCCCTCATCAGAGAGGAGTTTTGTTTTGCTTCCTCCTGAAGCTGCATTGTCTATGCATGCACTCTTCTGCTTATGCTATTCATTTTCTGATTGGTTGGCTGACTGGCTGGCTGGCTGGCTGGCTGGCTGGCTGGCTGGCTGGCTGGTTGGCTGATAAGTTAGTTGTCATGGTAGTGGATTGGTTGGATGGGATGGAGTGGGGTGGACTGGAATACCATGGAGTTTAGTGGATGGGTGTGTAGGTGGGTGGGTGAATGGATGAGTCAGTGAAGTAGTATGTGATTAAAAAACAGCACCCTGCATGCTTATAAGTTAGATATAGGCTATGAAGAAGAGGGTTGATCGGTATGCTGGCATGCACATTATGTACAGAACATTCAGGCTCTCATTCACTTACTCACATGATCATGATGATGTCAATCATGAAATATTGGACAATCTATAAGAGTGATATCTGTCTCAGCTTTGCCCAGAATCTGAAAGTTTCCACCATGGATACGGGTTATCTGTATCACATTACTGCTTGAGTTGCCTAGAAGTTTACTTTGGAACCTTTGGAAATTAGAAGCATTTATTACTTTGTTAAGATGTTATTATTTTGGTGGGAGCAGTATTGTTTATTAAAAGGATATTGCTCTTTTCTTGTATCAGTGGAGAAACCAATCTGTAGATTGCCTCTCATAGAGAAGCTGTAAAATTCTTAGATAATAAGCTACTAAATGGATTTTGTAATCCAGATTGTATGCATGTGAACTGATTCTTACTTTTGATGTCTTTTTGTTTGCCTTCATTTCAGGATGCGGATGGGAAGCGCATGTTTGCAAAGAATGTTCTTTGTGAGCTTTTCAAGGGGGCCGTCTTTGCGGACAGAAAACGAGCAGAACTGCAGCGACTGTGGCCACAAATCTTTCATGACATGATACAGCAGTGTCTCTCAGAAATGAACTCTCAGCAGTCGAATGTCAAGCAATTTCTGAGTGAAATGGAAAAGGTCTAGATGGAAATAGTTGCACACCTGCATACTGCTGTTGCAAATCTGGTTTTGGTGAAATCCAGGATGTAGACTGACTTTTTTGCTCTGTGATAATGGAAAGTAATGATCTGTGTCTCATTTGAACTTGCAATTAGAAATGTCTGCTTCATTTTGTTGTGATATTTTAGGACAGTGCATGCAAGAAGTTTAAAAGGAATGAAAGCAACTGGTCTGTTAAGATGCTTAGTCTATTGAGAGCAGTGTGTGCTTGTTCCCATTTACATAGTTCACCCCACTCACAGTCTATTCATTTTCACCACTGCGTCGATACGTACTCTTAATGGTGATGTGATACATAGTATCTCTGAAAACAAATTATATTTGTGTGGATTCATAAGATAATGGTCTGTGGTTAAGCTTTCCAGATGAAACTTGGATACTTTTTGTGTGTGTGCATGAATGAAAGCTTTGAATGGGTATTCTATGACAAGGTGAGAAATGGAGTTTTTTTGTGCGTTGTTATGCTGCAGATACATGCTTTTCTTATCAGCTGCCTTGTCAGTATTTGTACGCACAGTTATGATGAATAAAGACATAGAAAATGCTGGAGAATGTATCTTTACTGTTTCTATTGTTCTGGTAGGAGAATTGTGAATAGTATGAACGTGACATGTAATGTTCAAAGACTGCCAGAACATTCCATCATGCACCAAACTACCTTTCCTGTTGTGAGTGGTATTTTGTTGAACAGTGTTTTCAACAATGAAAGAGAAAGTCTTGTTTTGATAGAGTCCCTTGCAGAAATAGCAGAAGAGAGGCCATGCAAAAGACGGTGGAATCCTGTTGTGCATTATTTCAGGCCGATGCATCAGTCACCATTTCAGGCTCCAGTATGTAAACTGATGAGGAACAAAAAAAAATTGATGTCGGTAACATGGAGGTCAGTAGGTCGGCCTTAGCTCTTTTTTTTCCTTTTTTTTAAAGAAGAGGGCAGATTGAACATAACCCAAAATTTCTTTCACTGAAAATGCTTTAAAGAATTTATTTTAAAAACGTAAATGGTGGGGTCCTTGGGTGTTCTTAGGGCAGGGAAGATGGGGCAACAGGCAGTTCATTGTTTACCTTCAATTCATTTTCTTTTTTTGCATGATTTAATAAAGTTTAGGGTCAGAAAAAAAGGTCGCTCAGGTCATTGTAACCACAACTACGTGTATTTTTGTTTGTGGCCTAAACCTGTTTGCTGACCTGTGTTGCCTCACACTCACCTTTGCTGGTGCAGGCGGTTAGTACTGCTGAACAAACGATCCGCATATGAGGGATTATGAAACAAGAATACATCTTTCAGAAAGGCTTCTAGAGGCGGGCCACACTAGTGGACTCGTCCAATTAGAAGGGTGTGGGAAAGACGTCCCAGCTGGTGGGCCACACTAGTGGACTCGTCCAATTAGAAGGGTGTGGGAAAGACGTCCCAGCTGGCGGGCCACACAAGCTAGCGGGCCACAGCATCTGACTGCAAGCGATCCTGGTCGGTTAATCTCCAGTGAATAAACGTGATTCACACACACAGTGACAAAAGAATATGAATATTCGAAAACGCCTCATAACAACGCAGCCAATCAGATGTGTCCCAGTAGCTTGTGTGACCCACCAGCCTGGTCGTCTTTCCCACACCCCTCTTTTCGGGCGGGTCCACTACTGTGGTCCGTCTCTGTAAGCCTTTCCCATCTATGTACACTCATTGTGTGGGCAAAGAAATTTGATATACCGACTTTGTTGACCCTTCTCAGCCAACAACACCGCAGTAGGTAGGGTAGCATGGGGCAAAACGCCCCCCTTAAGCAAGAACTGTGCTGGCTCTTCTTGTTGAAACCAGAGGCACTTCAAAGTAGGCTCTAAATATTGAGGGCTACATAGGCTACAAACTGCTATAAGAATTTGTGGATAATATAAAAAATAAAAACAAAATAGGTAAAAAATCGAAAAAATTTATTTGGCCTTCTTGCCCCACGCATGGGGCAAAACGCCCATGACTAGGGGGCAAAACGCCCATGGTGGGCGATTTGCCCCATAGTGTGACCTGTGAGGCAAATTTGCCTCACCTAAGCAGAGATAATAGTAACAGTCAAAAACCTAGAACTACTTCTACTGAATAAAGAATGATTTGCCCCTTAGTGTGAAGCATTTTGCCACACCTTCGCAAAATAAAACTCTGTCAGATTTACTTAGGTTTTTCTTTGCGTAAATTGAAGAACTCTGATTATATCGAGTATATCATGTCTCTGTCTGTCTGTCTGTCCGTCCGTCCGTCCGTCCGTCCGTCCGTCCGTCCGTCCGTCCGTCTGTCTGTCTGTCTGTCTCAAACACACACACACACACACACACACACACACACACACACACAGAAGAATATCTATACACGAACACACACGCATATTGTCACTGTCATTGAGTTGAAAACAAGGAGAGGGCTATAGACTGGAACAACGGGGCAAGAGGCCTACCCTGGGCGTCTTGCCCCAATTAGGGGATGGGCGTCTTGCCCCAGGCTGACCGATTATTTATATTTGTGGAATTTGGCGGGAAAGTGGACGCAGAATGTGGTTCCACCATCACTAGCTTGGAGCTGAGACATTCTACTTTCAGCCAAATACAAAGCTTTTTCGTTTCATTTGAGATGCAGATCATATTACTGAATAGTAGGAATCGATGAAATTACTGAAAACAAAGAGGAAATAAACAAATAATTCTGAAAAACTTGCTTTTTGGTCTGGATTCTTCTCTGTCGTAGACACGGCGTCTGCTTACGAGAGGAGGCTAGCAAAGCATCATATATCTCTCTGGGTCACGCTGTCTGAGAAATTTCGAGGGTGGGCGTTTGACCCCACATGGGCGTTTGACCCAACACCACAGTATACTCCTCACACCCTTATAATAAACATCATACATTATTTTCACCTCAGTTAGCAATAACTGCTGAGTGCAGAACTGTCTGGCTTTGAGCCAAGACCCATCTACATGAAACACAATCGGCTACTTGAACGGTTCCACTTCATTAATCTTGGCATGACGGACGGGATTCTTTTGGACAGACCAAGCGTCAAACATGCGCTCATTTTGCAAAATGAACTTCATTGTGCTGACTTTGCGTTGTGAATGGAAGATAAAAGATTGAACAGAAATATCAATTTCTGAGCTGGCCAATGGCTAATGAAGGGCCGGAGGGCCTCGCAAGGGTTCAAAGCCTCGCAAGTATGCGGCATCAAGATGGCCTCCTGGGAGTCGAACGTTCCGAAGTTCTTTTATTAATTCGCCGTAGATTGTTAACAGTGACGTCTGCACAGAAAGCGTATTGTACATCTACTGTGTTCATGTGATAGCAAAGACCCTCCAAAGTCAGTGATGAGTGAAGTGTGATTGCAGAACCGACCCATCGAAGGGCCTGTCACATGACAGCTAGTACCCATTCATTTGACTTGGCCGTCGTCTGTCCTCTAAATCCTTTCCACAGGCTCGACGTAAATAGGTTTAGGTTGTGGTTTCATTTTCGGCGCCATTGATGTGCAATTGATGGCCCGTTAGACATTAGGGCCTACATGGTGTAAATGTTGAGTCCTGTACATTTTACATGTACTTGGGCAGCTGTTTGACGGACATCTGTAGTATGAACAGGGAGATTTCCAACGAACTCGCGGAGGACTGGCGCATCCTTCAGATGGCTGTGAAACCGAGTGATAAGGTCTCACAGACCTCACTAAGCTCTCTTTTTACAGAACAATTGTCCTGACATTCACTGTTGTATCCCAGCGAAACATGCATAGTCTACCAGAGACTCCTTATGTGGTGGTCGGTGGTAAGGTTGGAGTCAAGTAAGACGCAGGGGCGAAGTCGAGTTACTTTCCACTTTTTATTGGCCGTTGGTACAAGCTCTTAGTAAGTGAACTTCTGGACCCGGGTGGTGAAATGGTCTCTCTCACCCAGATGGAATGGGGTCTGCTTAAGCAAGCACTGCAGATGGACAAGAGCAGATGCAAAAAGGGAACTTGAAGGTTCACTTCCGGAGGACCCTCATACAAAGAATGGAAGACAGGGGTCAGAGAGGTGCGGGTGGGTGCTGACAATCTGGCTGTTCCGCAAACTGAGGGGAGCGGTTCACCAGCCGAGGGTCACACTAA
>JAWQFJ010018680.1:0-5000 GCA_034096865.1 Theodoxus fluviatilis
AGCCCTTATTGCCAGTACACCAATATCATATATTTGATAACTTCTGATAAGATATTTCCATTCTCTGGGTATCACAGCCCAGGTAGATGATAATGATGTGATGACAATGAAGGAAGTAGGTAGATTTGAATTTTGCTTTAAAGTGTATGTTGCGCATAAGCACATGAACTCGCACAGGGTAGAAAAGGAAGAATTACACTCTTGGGCAACAGAAAAGAATAATCTTTGAACCCTTCAGCTCATTATTTATATATCCTTTAGATCTTCCAGCAGATATTTACCATGCTATAAACTATTCATCATCCTTGACTTTCCTCTCTCTTTCTTCCTCCTTAGGAGCTGGCAATGTCAGAAAAGTCAGTGAAAGAGGAAAAAGCCTGTGACAGACTGAGGCAAAACATCATCACTGCCCTGATTCTGTTGCGTCAATGCTGTCCTGACCAACTACATCCTGTCCTTGCCAGTGTAGAGGCTGCCCAGGACATTGCTGCCAGTGTGCGCTTGGCTGTGAGAGAAGTCCTTGAAGCAAAGCAAGAGGCCGATGAATTGTCACAGATGCTGCAGTCGTGCAGCTAGGGCTGGCCTCTGATGGTTTTGATGGAGAGACTTGATGTGACAAGATAGCATGTGAAGTCGTGTGCACGTAATTGGTCTGATGCACATAGACTGAGGAAATGCAGATGCAGACACAAACATACACGCATGCATAAACACATATGTGTGCACAAAAGCACATACACTAACACCTACACACAATGTGTATGCACACACATACACACACACTCACACACACACACACACACACACACACACACACACACACACACACACACACACAGAGGAGATGAAAAAGGTGCTCATTTTCATGGTGTGGTGCATCCAGTCACTTATTGGTGACAAGCACACTATAATTCGTTGCTGAAGAGATGATATCAAGCCCCACCTCTATTTGCACAATGAGGAAATTCAGACAAGAACTGCTGAGACTCCTATCCAAAAAGTATGACAGCCTGGATCCTCTACAGTTGATGGATGTCATTCTGTCAATCGGTGCTGTACCATTCCCAGTAGCTTCACAGCTGCCTCTCTGTGACTATGACATGGTTGGCCTTTGAGCTGAGTGCTGTGTTGAAAGTGGTATGTGTGTGTGTGCTGCTGTTTCCTGGTTTGTGTAAGTGTGCACTTGTATGTATATTGCTTCCTGGTTTGTTAGTAGTGTGTGTGTGTGTGTGTGTGTATGCATGTGTACATGTATATGTGTGGGTGTGGGTGTGCATGCTTAAGGATGTTTAAAGATGATTGCCTGCCTGGCTGCCTGTCTGTCTGTGTGACAATTTGAAGTTGTATGAAATTTTTGCTTTCAGTGAACATGCACGCAGTCTGTAATGTGGATTAGCTGCTATAATTTTACAGTAGTAATATTACAAATTATTAGTTTGTACTTAAGAAAGCTTGTACATTAACAAAGAATACCCTGTTTAAACTTTGTGATAATGCTTCTTGAGGAAAATCTGAGCATTCCCCATTTTCTTCTGTAGAATATAAAGTTATTGTTATATTGCAATTTTGTCCTTCTTGTGTTTTTTATAGACCAAATAAACTGAAGAAAAAGAGAAAAAAGTTATTGTTATATTTCATGAGAGTAGTATGCAACCATTATAGCATTATCTACTTCCATCCAAAAGAGACAAAAGGATAAAGTTTTTGGTTTGTTTATTTTCAATAACATTTAAAGCCCCAAACCATAGAAATGTGTTAAGTGTACCGCAGAAACAGATTCAGTATACCTTAAACACACCTGTACCCATATATGTGTGCACCCATGTACAGACATGCACATGTATGTGCACATGCAGTCACAGGAGCTGCAAGCCTCCATCCATTTCGTGAGACAATGAAGTAGTTGACCTTGGCAGCACTTTTCTGGAGCGACTCGGGAGCCCAATTATTGTATGGCAGTGTCGTCTGCAGTGACTCCAGATAAAGTTGGTAGGGTCCCAGCTTTGCTCAGCTCTTCTCTTCCCTCTGGTCCTCCTTTCGGTAAGCCCCTCCTACCTTAACTTCTCAGCCCTCGACGTGTCCAGTGTCACAGTGAGAGAGACCAGGCTTTTCTATATCCAGTTCTGTACTTCCAGGTGTTGGGATCAATGTAGCCTGCAGGGTTTTGCGACAATTCAAAGTCGACAATTCAAAGTTGACAACTGAAAGTCGACTCTTCAAAGTTGACAATTCAAAGCTGACAGTTCAAAGTTGACAGTTCAAAGTCGACAATGCAATGTGGGCAATTCAATGTCAGCTTTTTAAAGTTGGCAATTCAAAGTCGGCAATTCAAAGTCAACAATTCAGAGCTGACAATACAAAGTCGACACTTCAAAGTTGACAACTGAAAGTTGACAGTTCAGAGTTGACAATTCAAAGTCGACAATGCCAAGTCGGCAATTCAAAGTCAGCAGTTCAAAGTTTGCAATTCAAAGTCGACACTTCAAAGTTGACAGTTCAAAGTTGACAATTCATAGTCGAAGAGTTTTGAGTAATACTAATAGTCAGCAGAACAGCACATTTTCCATTATGTTCGTTGATGCCTAGTTTGGATTGCAGACTTTGCGTTGTGCTGTCAACTTTGAATTGTCGCGACACCAGCCTGCAGCCTATACCTCCTACGTGCATCCCTGTAACGAAGAGAAGGACATCCCAGTGGTCGAGTTCCCTCTGCTGGCTCTCCGTACAGCAGGTCCTTTGGGGTTCTAGGACACTTCTTCCCAGAAGTTTACCTCCTGGTGTGCTGTTTCCCCGGCCATTTCTCTCCCATTGTAATTTCCCCCCTGAGGTCATTTCATCCCTCAACATTTCCATGGACTGAACATGAGGAATGCAACAAGTGCCGTTTCAGCTCATAAATAATGAAATTTCCACACAAACTGCATGTCGGTGTTATTTTCTGCACATAAATGGGAGGAAGTCTATTTTTATTTAGCGACTTTTTACCCATGAATGGATGCACACACCGCTCTCCGTTTGCACCATGGACACCGGGCCACTCTTGTCATCTTTCCAACACGACCATCTCAACTCGCAGTCTTATTACTTTCATCTTGCAAATGGCAAGAAAGTGTGTGGGTTTGAAGGGCATGTGAGAATCTCATTCAGAGGAAGATGCAGTGAGATCGCAAATGCAAAGTCAGTAATGGGGAGGAAGTTTGGCAGGGCTGAGGTAAAATAGTTAAGAGTTGGAGGGAGGAAGAGGCGTAGATTCGGGTGGGGTGATAGTAGCATTGTCCAGGGAGGGAATTTAGTGGGACGAAATGACCTCGGGGACCCAGTCGTTACGGGGGAGAAATGACCCAGGGATGATGTGACCGGTTTGTTTCCAGGTTTCAACTACCACACATGTCCCAACCATCTGCAACTCCTTTACCTCAAAAGAACAGTCACGCTTGGGACGCCCTCATGCTTCACTACGTCCATTGTGGAAACCTTGTCTTGCCAGGCGATGTGCAGTGGGAATCAAAAGCATCGTAAGTGGAGCTCTTCAGAAGGCTCTCCTGCTCTGAATATGTTGTCCAGATCTCAATGCTGTATAGGATATTGCCGAGAACACAAGCCGGGCACACTCACAGCTTGCTTTTCTCTAGTAGGCGACTGTTGTTCAGTATCCCCCTGTTCAACTTGGCCTTAACATTCACTGCTTTGGTGATGCATTACGTTCAAGTCTTTGTATCGAGAGTCAGTGAGCTGGAGATAGTGGACCCCAAGTACATGAACTTTTCTTACATCTCGAGAGTGTGACTGTCGGTGATGATGGGCAGGATGGAGTTTGCCTCCATGTATCATGGCATTTTGTCTTCTTCAGAGTAAAGGTAGGACAAACGTCTCTGCAAGCACGGGAAATTCTGTTTATCAGGTTCTGCAGATCGGTGTCTGTTTGGGATACCAAGGCTTCCTCGTCAGCATACGAAAGTTCTCGAATCAAGACTTAGATTGACTTTGATCTTGAAGCATACCCAAGCAATGTTGAAAAGTCTTTCGTATGAGGCAAGAAGACTCACAAGAATGCTGACTGGTTCCTGAATCTCTGTGGCTTCAGGGCCATGCGATCCACAGCCAACATGATATTCTTTTTACTTCAGCTGCAGGAGAAATGCTGCAAGCAGCAGAACCCCCACTACGTTGTTTTCATTGACCTCACCAAAGTTTTTGGCCTGGTCAGCAGAGAAGGAGTCCTCAGCTGCTACGGAAGATTACTTAGCATCATCATGGATCCTATATAGGATCCATGGCATCATGGAATCGTTCCATTACAATAAATAGAGCACAGTACACTTCAAAAGCCTTCCAGTGAAAAGCGGAGTGAAGCAAAGTTGCATACAGACTTCAGCCCTCTGCAGGGTTGTCTTTTCCATGCTCCTGTGAGGTGCCCTAAAAGAACTTAGCTCGTTGAGCAAAGCCATTTATGAGGACAGACGCGTAATGGGTCATTCTATGACCGTTCCTTGAACCATTGTAATCTGGAAATAACCAGGCGCAGAACTGGCACTGTGCATACCCACATAACTCTCCAAGACCAACGACGTTATCACTTCATCTTCAAGGGAGGGACAGATGACACGTCTTTCCTCCAAGCTCCCGTGATGTGCCCTAAATGATAATGGCGAGTGTGTCTCCCTACATTTGAAAACTGACAGAAAACTTCTGAACATTGCTCTGCGTTGTCAGCACAGAAACCGAGATTCATACAGTATGTGCACATTCAAGGACTGATCGAAGATTTTTTAACATTGCTTTGCCTTATCAGCACATACATTGAGATTCAATGTGTCTTACAGACACGTGCATTCACCTACGTGTGCACACATGTACAGGCTACACACTTATGGACAGGCATATAGACATAATGTCACATCCTGACACAAACACGTGTATATGCATGCATGCACGTATTCAAATTTATGAATGCTTAACCACCCATGCGCATGCAAACTTACACACTTCAATGAACACTT
>JAWQFJ010018680.1:10000-12500 GCA_034096865.1 Theodoxus fluviatilis
CACGGCTGCTACTAATAAAATGTCGGGCTGAGGACTTTTGTTTTGCTGCAGGTGCATGCTTACAACTTTGGAGAATCAAAAACTCCGGAGAATGATAAAATGAAACAAGAGGTAGTTGAATAATTATTGGTATACTATGAGAAACAAAGGGAATAGGGTGGGGGGTGTGAATGGAGAGGGGCGCGCACAGACTACTTTCGAATACTACACATGCAATGGCGGAATAGTCTTCATTTGGACAATGCTATATAGAACGGCACGAGTACATGTCAATTGATTTTACTTTCCAAATTAGTTAGCAAAAAACTCTGTCATTAGCATAATGATGCTGAATGCGGCCTTCGTGATGCTATAAACTTCTGACGTTCTTTCATTGTTGCACAACGGCCAATCCTACAGCTTTCACCCTCGTGTCCCGACACGTACATGTACACCCAACGAAACGTGTCTTCAGATGAAAACGATGCATCACAAATACGTGCTTCTGGGCCTCAGTCCTCTGCTCTTGCCACGTCTGGCCGAGCGCTACAGCGAGTCGTCCAGGGTGTTACGTCAGATTTCCATGACCCTCTCCCGTCCTGCCTCTTCCTGTCGTCTGCAGGTGTCCCGGGGACTCAGGTGTGTGCCGTGCAATTTGCGTCGTCTGGTTGGGTGTCGTTGTGTTCTTGCTTTATTTAAATTTAAAAGTTCCAATAAAACATGACGTATTTGTGGTGCATCGTTTTCATCTGAAGACACGTTTCGTTGGGTGTACATGTACGTGTCGGGACACGACGGTGAAAGCTGTAGAATTGGCCATTGTGCAACAATGAAAGAGCGTCAGACGTTTATAGCATCACGAAGGCCGCATTCAGCATCATTATGCTAATGACAGAATTTTTTGCTAACTAATTTGGAAAGTCAAATCAATTGACATGTACTCGTGCCGTTCTATATAGCATTGTCCAAATGAAGACTATTCCGCCATTGCATGTGTAGTAATCGAAAGAGTGGTATTCTGTGCGCGCCCCTCTCCACTCACACCCCCACCCATCCCCTTTGTTTCTCATAGTATGCCAATAATTATTCAACTATCTCTTGTTTCATTTTATCATCCTCCGGAGTTTTTGATTCTCCAAAGTTGTAAGCATGCACCTGCAGCAAAACAAAAGTCCTCAGCCCGACATTTTATTAGTAGCAGCCCGTGCATAGCAATATAACTGGAACACGTGCATAGCAATATAACAGGAGCCCGTGCACAGCAGTATAACTGGAACACGTGAACAAATCCCACCAACGATTTTGGCCCTCTAAAGCCTTGTGGGTGAGATTCATTGCCATACTTCTACAACAGTGGAAACATTTTTACCCCGACCGCCGTTCGATCAGCCTCTCTCTTGTACACCCAATCAAACCAGTCATCCCCATAAGCAGACTATCCACTGACGTGTAAGATTGTGACTGAAATCCTCTGTAATTTGTGACCGTGCATGAGAACCAAGGCGAAAGCACGAAAAAGAGTTTTCGAGAAAACGCAGGGCAAAGTTGTCAGCTCACCAAGTCACGTATTTTCCTAGTGTTTACGTCACAGTAAAAGGATGAGTGATTTCCTCAGTAAAAATCATGTGTTCTTTCTGGAATACGCATGAATAACTAAATAATATTGTGGTTAAAATATATCAGTTTTCGTACTTTAGCCCTGTTTTCTCATGCATGGTCACATTTATTTACGAGATTAATTATGTGCAAATGGTTTTACACCAGCGATTATTTGGGGTAATTTCATGCCGTGAGAAAATTTGCAAACGTTTCGCACAGTGGAGGCATTACATGTATCATGAAAACGTGATTCACTATTGCAAGGATAGTTTAGTATCACATTGTTCGCATTCTGATAACCATAGACTACTGGCAAATGTCAATATCATATGTATGTGCAACGGGCCGATGGCCTTCGCAACAGAGTACGTTCAGTACAGTTCTTAACCCAGGTGCCTGACAGCGGGCGTCCTGCTGGCCAGCTGCCTGTTGGACCTGCTGCCCGTCTCGGCCAGGAAGATTTTCAACGCCCGCAAACAGCTGGATCTGACCTCCACCTTTCCGCTGCTGGAATTCTTCCTTTCCATCGGCTTCTTTGCCATGCTCCTGACAGAGCAGAGCATGCTGGCTTGGCTGGAAAGCACGTCAGACCAAAGGGTGGCGGAGGAGGAGCAGCGTCTCCAGCGTGCGCGGGCCCTCTACACCCTCCCAACCCTCACAGACCTCGCGCCCGATGGTAGAGTCATCTCCTGTTCTGAGGAGAACCTCACACACACGAATAACGTCTACAGGAACTACGGCGCGCTGGATCAGGATGGCGGCCATAGTGTGTGCCTCACAGAGACGACACCAACAGCAGAAGACCCGTCGGCGCGCCGCAATGCAGTCGACAAGTTGCGAGAGGTCTTCAGAAGACAAGGAGTCCTGATGAGTAGAATCCTGCTTTTCCAAAAGATTTTAAATCGTAAGACAGACACCGCCG
>JAWQFJ010018680.1:15000-20992 GCA_034096865.1 Theodoxus fluviatilis
CAATTATTTGCCCCATTAACATTTTCCCAATGCAGATGATGACTAAAACTGTATCACTAAAATGGACCCCATCTCTACAGATTCATGTGCAATCCGACATAAATGCTGACTGTACCGCTAGGTTCATTAAAGAATCTCCCCCTGTGGGTTCGGGGTAAGAATTGACCCACCGCGTCTCCCTACGCGATTCGTAAGAGGCGAATAACTAGGGACACGGTGACTTGATTTGCGTCAACTCTAAACTGTTAGAGTGATTTTCATGTTTAATGGCATTAAATAGCCTACAAAGGTTGATAGGCCGTAAAACACTATCCATCCATCCATCCATCCATCCATCATTAAAGAATCCATCGAAGATGAACTCTGATTGTACATCAAGGTTCACCCATGAACCATCCAGTTGAGATGGATGCCATCTTCCACCAGGGGCCTTATACATAAGCCGAGCCTTTGGTGGAAGGTCGGGACTAAATTGTAGGTCTGAGACTAAAACATTATGGCCTGTATGCACGGACCTAATGGCAACGATAAATTTTCAGTTACAAACGATTTCAGGTGCATGGTCAGCCTGAGTCTGGGAGAACGACTGCAGCTAAGCCAGCTGTCTTTGACCGCCTCGGTGGTCAGTCTGGTCCTCTTCGCACTGGCCTCCCCCCTCGGGTTTGCCGTAGCCCTGGGAGTGGGGCGCTGGACGTCTGGGGGGACAGGGGAGCTGGTGCAGGGGGCTTTGCTTGGCATGGCCTGTGGGACGCTCCTCTTCCTTGTCCTCTTCGAAATCCTGCCCTTCGAGCTGCTGGGGCAGGACGGGGAGCGCTTTGTCAACCTGCTGTGCGTCATTCTGGGCTACAGCAGTATCGCCCTGTTGCTTCTGCTGTCGCCTCACCAGACTGTGTGTGTGGAGTGAGCACCGCGCACAGTGCCTTTCTTCCCCATTCAACACAATGTGTTACAGATCAGCTTTGTTAGCGGAGTAAAGTCAAGCTCTTAACTGCTTCCTCAACGATGGAATTGATGTCATATTTATTTCTTTAAATTTTAACGATGAATTGTGCAAGGAATGGCATTGGAGTCAGCTGGCTCTCAGTAGCTCGAGCTACGTCTGCATGGTTTGGTTTGGCTTTAAATGAAAAGTTTTACCATTTCAGACGAGTGTCAGGGTGCAGATGGAGAGGTTATGGATATACGTAGTGATATTGAAAAAGTGTTCATTGAAGTGTGTAAGTTTGCATGCGCATGGGTGGTTAAGCATTCATAAATTTGAATACGTGCATGCATGCATATACACGTGTTTGTGTCAGGATGTGACATTATGTCTATATGCCTGTCCATAAGTGTGTAGCCTGTACATGTGTGCACACACATCACGGGAGCTTGGAGGAAAGACGTGTCATCTGTCCCTCCCTTGAAGATGAAGTGATAACGTCGTTGGTCTTGGAGAGTTATGTGGGTATGCACAGTGCCAGTTCTGCGCCTGGTTATTTCCAGATTACAATGTTTCAAGGAACGGTCATAGAATGACCCATTACGCGTCTGTCCTCATAAATGGCTTTGCTCAACGAGCTAAGTTCTTTTAGGGCACCTCACAGGAGCATGGAAAAGACAACCCTGCAGAGGGCTGAAGTCTGTATGCAACTTTGCTTCACTCCGCTTTTCACTGGAAGGCTTTTGAAGTGTACTGTGCTCTATTTATTGTAATGGAACGATTCCATGATGCCATGGATCCTATATAGGATCCATGATGATGCCAAGTAATCTTCCGTAGCAGCTGAGGACTCCTTCTCTGCTGACCAGGCCAAAAACTTTGGTGAGGTCAATGAAAACAACGTAGTGGGGGTTCTGCTGCTTGCAGCATTTCTCCTGCAGCTGAAGTAAAAAGAATATCATGTTGGCTGTGGATCGCATGGCCCTGAAGCCACAGAGATTCAGGAACCAGTCAGCATTCTTGTGAGTCTTCTTGCCTCATACGAAAGACTTTTCAACATTGCTTGGGTATGCTTCAAGATCAAAGTCAATCTAAGTCTTGATTCGAGAACTTTCGTATGCTGACGAGGAAGCCTTGGTATCCCAAACAGACACCGATCTGCAGAACCTGATAAACAGAATTTCCCGTGCTTGCAGAGACGTTTGTCCTACCTTTACTCTGAAGAAGACAAAATGCCATGATACATGGAGGCAAACTCCATCCTGCCCATCATCACCGACAGTCACACTCTCGAGATGTAAGAAAAGTTCATGTACTTGGGGTCCACTATCTCCAGCTCACTGACTCTCGATACAAAGACTTGAACGTAATGCATCACCAAAGCAGTGAATGTTAAGGCCAAGTTGAACAGGGGGATACTGAACAACAGTCGCCTACTAGAGAAAAGCAAGCTGTGAGTGTGCCCGGCTTGTGTTCTCGGCAATATCCTATACAGCATTGAGATCTGGACAACATATTCAGAGCAGGGGAGCCTTCTGAAGAGCTCCACTTACGATGCTTTTGATTCCCACTGCACATCGCCTGGCAAGACAAGGTTTCCACAATGGACGTAGTGAAGCATGAGGGCGTCCCAAGCGTGACTGTTCTTTTGAGGCAAAGGAGTTGCAGATGGTTGGGACATGTGTGGTAGTTGAAACCTGGAAACAAACCGGTCACACCATCCCTGGGTCATTTCTCCCCCGTAACGACTGGGTCCCCGAGGTCATTTCGTCCCACTAAATTCCCTCCCTGGACAATGCTCCTATCACCCCACCCGAATCTACGCCTCTTCCTCCCTCCAACTCTTAACTATTTTACCTCAGCCCTGCCAAACTTCCTCCCCATTACTGACTTTGCATTTGCGATCTCACTGCATCTTCCTCTGAATGAGATTCTCACATGCCCTTCAAACCCACACACTTTCTTGCCATTTGCAAGATGAAAGTAATAAGACTGCGAGTTGAGATGGTCGTGTTGGAAAGATGACAAGAGTGGCCCGGTGTCCATGGTGCAAACGGAGAGCGGTGTGAGCATCCATTCATGGGTAAAAAGTCGCTAAATAAAAATAGACTTCCTCCCATTTATGTGCAGAAAATAACACCGACATGCAGTTTGTGTGGAAATTTAATGATTTATGAGCTGAAACGGCACTTGTTGCATTCCTCATGTTCAGTCCATGGAAATGTTGAGGGATGAAATGACCTCAGGGGGAAATTACAATGGGAGAGAAATGGCCGGAGAAACAGCACACCAGGAGGTAAACTTCTGGGAAGAAGTGTCCTAGAACCCCAAAGGACCTGCTGTACGGAGAGACAGCAGAGGGAACTCGACCACTGGGATTTCCTTCTCTTCGTTACAGGGATGCACGTAGGAGGTATAGGCTGCAGGCTGTTGTCGCGACAATTCAAAGTTGACAGCACAACGCAAAGTCTGCAATCCAAACTAGGCATCAACGAACATAATGAAAAATGTGCTGTTCTGCTGACTATTAGTATTACTCAAAACTCTTCGACTATGAATTGTCAACTTTGAACTGTCAACTTTGAACTGTCAACTTTGAATTGCAAACTTTGAACTGCTGACTTTGAATTGCCGACTTGGCATTGTTGACTTTGAACTGTCAACTCTGAACTGTCAACTTTCAGTTGTCAACTTTGAAGTGTCGACTTTGTATTGTCAGCTCTGAATTGTTGACTTTGAATTGCCGACTTTGAATTGCCAACTTTAAAAAGCTGACATTGAATTGCCCACATTGCATTGTCGACTTTGAACTGTCAACTTTGAACTGTCAGCTTTGAATTGTCAACTTTGAAGAGTCGACTTTCAGTTGTCAACTTTGAAATGTCGACTTTGAATTGTCGCAAAACCCTGCAGGCTACATTGATCCCAACACCTGGAAGTACAGAACTGGATATAGAAAAGCCTGGTCTCTCTCACTGTGACACTGGACACGTCGAGGGCTGAGAAGTTAAGGTAGGAGGGGCTTACCGAAAGGAGGACCAGAGGGAAGAGAAGAGCTGAGCAAAGCTGGGACCCTACCAACTTTATCTGGAGTCACTGCAGACGACACTGCCATACAATAATTGGGCTCCCGAGTCGCTCCAGAAAAGTGCTGCCAAGGTCAACTACTTCATTGTCTCACGAAATGGATGGAGGCTTGCAGCTCCTGTGACTGCATGTGCACATACATGTGCATGTCTGTACATGGGTGCACACATATATGGGTACAGGTGTGTTTAAGGTATACTGAATCTGTTTCTGCGGTACACTTAACACATTTCTATGGTTTGGGGCTTTAAATGTTATTGAAAATAAACAAACCAAAAACTTTATCCTTTTGTCTCTTTTGGATGGAAGTAGATAATGCTATAATGGTTGCATACTACTCTCATGAAATATAACAATAACTTTTTTCTCTTTTTCTTCAGTTTATTTGGTCTATAAAAAACACAAGAAGGACAAAATTGCAATATAACAATAACTTTATATTCTACAGAAGAAAATGGGGAATGCTCAGATTTTCCTCAAGAAGCATTATCACAAAGTTTAAACAGGGTATTCTTTGTTAATGTACAAGCTTTCTTAAGTACAAACTAATAATTTGTAATATTACTACTGTAAAATTATAGCAGCTAATCCACATTACAGACTGCGTGCATGTTCACTGAAAGCAAAAATTTCATACAACTTCAAATTGTCACACAGACAGACAGGCAGCCAGGCAGGCAATCATCTTTAAACATCCTTAAGCATGCACACCCACACCCACACATATACATGTACACATGCATACACACACACACACACACACACTACTAACAAACCAGGAAGCAATATACATACAAGTGCACACTTACACAAACCAGGAAACAGCAGCACACACACACATACACACATCACTTTCAACACAGCACTCAGCTCAAAGGCCAACCATGTCATAGTCACAGAGAGGCAGCTGTGAAGCTACTGGGAATGGTACAGCACCGATTGACAGAATGACATCCATCAACTGTAGAGGATCCAGGCTGTCATACTTTTTGGATAGGAGTCTCAGCAGTTCTTGTCTGAATTTCCTCATTGTGCAAATAGAGGTGGGGCTTGATATCATCTCTTCAGCAACGAATTATAGTGTGCTTGTCACCAATAAGTGACTGGATGCACCACACCATGAAAATGAGCACCTTTTTCATCTCCTCTGTGTGTGTGTGTGTGTGTGTGTGTGTGTGTGTGTGTGTGTGTGTGTGTGTGAGTGTGTGTGTATGTGTGTGCATACACATTGTGTGTAGGTGTTAGTGTATGTGCTTTTGTGCACACATATGTGTTTATGCATGCGTGTATGTTTGTGTCTGCATCTGCATTTCCTCAGTCTATGTGCATCAGACCAATTACGTGCACACGACTTCACATGCTATCTTGTCACATCAAGTCTCTCCATCAAAACCATCAGAGGCCAGCCCTAGCTGCACGACTGCAGCATCTGTGACAATTCATCGGCCTCTTGCTTTGTTTCAAGGACTTCTCTCACAGCCAAGCGCACACTGGCAGCAATGTCCTGGGCAGCCTCTACACTGGCAAGGACAGGATGTAGTTGGGTCAGAACAGCATTGACGCAACAGAATCAGGGCAGTGATGATGTTTTGCCTCAGTCTGTCACAGGCTTTTTCCTCTTTCACTGACTTCTCTGACATTGCCAGCTCCTAAGGAGGAAGAAAGAGAGAGGAAAGTCAAGGATGATGAATAGTTTATAGCATGGTAAATATCTGCTGGAAGATCTAAAGGATATATAAATAATGAGCTGAAGGGTTCAAAGATTATTCTTTTCTGTTGCCCAAGAGTGTAATTCTTCCTTTTCTACCCTGTGCGAGTTCATGTGCTTATGCGCAACATACACTTTAAAGCAAAATTCAAATCTACCTACTTCCTTCATTGTCATCACATCATTATCATCTACCTGGGCTGTGATACCCAGAGAATGGAAATATCTTATCAGAAGTTATCAAATATATGATATTGGTGTACTGGCAATAAGGG
>JAWQFJ010018681.1:0-27270 GCA_034096865.1 Theodoxus fluviatilis
GCCCACGAGCAAGAATCAGCGAGGGAATTTCATTATAACAATAAAATCACATCTTTCATGCGTATTGTGCCCCGTTTGACTTCATTGACAGACGAAGATCAAACTGAAGCCGTCGTGTCTAACAAAGTTAGTTTTTTAAAATGGTATTTCTCATGCCACAAAGTTCCAGGATAACACACCCCCCCCCTCCCTCTTCCACCCCACCCCCCCCTTCCCCGCCCACCCCCTCTTCCCCATCTCCTCCCCCCATCGGACACCAGTCACCTGAGACGTGCATGCGCCTGACTCGATCTATGATGTCGTTTTCACGTGCCATGACGTCAGGAGACGCAGGTCAGCCATCTGACTACCAGCATGGACACAGTATCTGATCTGTACCCGATGTTTCTCCACTAGGCCACCAGCATCACTCCCACCGTCCTCCTGCCCCTCATGCTCCTGTGCGGCTGCCAGGGCAACGGTGCTCACTGAGCCGTGACTGCGCGCCGCCGAGCTTCCGCTTTGTTCCCGACATCAGTGCAAGTGCCGACACGTGGTATGTCACGTGAGCAGCAGAAGTTTCCGCCATTTTTCAGCTGATGTAATTGAGGCGTCGTTTGTTGTCTCTTCCGTAACCGAGTGCCGGCCTCTCTTTGAATGAGGAATAGTGGAGAGATTAGGAGTCATCGATAACGCTAGTTGCACGAAATGGAAATGAATCATGAATCTTATCAGCATTTCTAAATTTATAGAAATGACATAATTATGCTGTCATACGGCTTCAAAGTCAGACATTGAAAATGTTTTAAAAGAAACTGATGTCCTGCATTGATTAAAAAGGCATTGGAACATATAATTTTTGCTCTAGCAATTAATAACCGATATTTTACAAAACAACGCAATATAGTACAATGCAATACAATACAACATAATACAACACAACACAACACAACACAACACAACACAATACAATACAATACAATACAATACAATACAGTACGGTATAATACAATACATCCTAGAGGGAAAGTTACATGCTAAGCGCCACAAAAACAATGTTATGTCTAGAAAACATCTGACACATTGAATTCGTCATTTAAACAACAAACAAACAGAAAGCATGCACTGACTAGAAAGCAAATAGTAAATACCGGCTGTTATAATAATGAAATCAAATTATTTCATTGAGGAGAGTCAGAACTGCCTTTTTTTAGTTGTGAAATCGCACTGTTCTTACATTATTTTGCGTTAAATCTACTGCTTCAAGAGGAGATAAAACATTTAAAGCCGCAACTCGTTGAAAAAGAAAACTACAAATGTGCAGACACGATGCTCCCTCTGGCGTCCCGAAGTGCACGCTTCTCTCAGGGGGAGAGCACTCGGGGCAGATGGCGCAAGGAAGATAACCTCGCAACATCACATCACGGTAAGGTAACGGAGTGCGAGTTGCCTTCTCCTGGCGGCCATGTTTGTTGACAATCGTGTCTGCGCACAGCATAAAGTCTGAAGCAGGCCGGAGGTGTGTCTGTGGGTTAGGAGGAGTGCCTGTGGGTTAGGAGGAGTGCCTGTGGGTTAGGAGGAGTGCCTGTGGGTTAGGAGGAGTGCCTGTGGGTTAGAAGGAGTGCCTGTGGGTTAGGAGGAGTGCCTGTGGGTTAGGAGGAGTGCCTGTGGGTTAGGAGGAGTGCCTGTGGGTTAGAAGGAGTGCCTGTGGGTTTGGAGGAGTGCCTGTGGGTTAGAAGGAGTGCCTGTGGGTTAGGAGGAGTGCCTGTGGGTTAGGAGGAGTGCCTGTGGGTTAGGAGGAGTGCCTGTGGGTTAGGAGGAGTGCCTGTGGGTTAGAAGGAGTGCCTGTGGGTTAGGAGGAGTGCCTGTGGGTTAGGAGAAGTGCAGCTTTTCCCTGGAGTCTCCGTGTCTCGGCGTCCACTCTAGGAGAATGAAATCGATGCTATCTGGCTTTTTCGACACAAGGGCTATCTGCAGCTACGATTCCTTTTCAAAATATACTTCGTTAACAACTCTCAATGAAGCTGCTGCATGAAATTCATTTTCTTCCCTTTTTTCATTATGAATTTGATTAAACAATACGGTGCTTTTTTCTGATATGTGAATTTCCTTAAACTGACACAGCAAAAAGCGTCAAAGATGACAGCTTGATAGCAGATATCACACCCATGTTGCAGCTGTTTCTTTCCCGACACCAACCTCGTAGAGAAGAAAGGAGCCATCAAGCTGCAGTAAATGACACCTCACACCGAAAGTGCAAGCTTGTTTCCACTGAAAAGGAACATACCCAGTCTTGAGTTCGCACTTCCGGACTCGCAGGCGCCCGGTTGTGTCTACGCATGCGCGGCTGGATCTTCCCGGGGTTCCTGGCAGGGAACCGGATCTCGACCCTGAGTTGTTCCCCTGTGCATGTAAACACGACGCCGCCATCCTTGGACAGGCGGGCCATGGGAGAGAACCCCTGTCGCTAGGTGGCGCGCACCACGACAGGATGGTCCGGTACGATGGTAAATATGGCGACGAGGAAGGGCACAAAGACAACAATTACCTCCCCTATCACCCACAACGGCAGCTTCAGTGACGTAAACGACGCGTAGGGAGATGCGCATGGAAAGGCACGATAAGGCACCGCCTTCTGTAACTTCGCCAGCAGGAGAGGTAACAAAGGGAGGTAACAATGCAGTAACACTCGGTGCAAAATGGCGGATCTCAAAAAGGACAGTTTTTTAGAGCGCTCTGCTTGCCAACTTGCAGGTTATTGAGGAAGCCAATATCTTTCCCTCCGAATGTCTGTTTCTCTGTCATCGATTCTGTCGCTCTCTTTACCAATCAATACCTCTCTCTCCTCTCTCTCTCTCTCTCCTTCTCTCTCTCTCTCTCTCTCTCTCTCTCTCCGTTTGCACACTCAACCTCTCACGTGTAACTGCCTACAACTCCCTCACTCAGTCACACGTCGTGAGTTGATTTCACTGGCGCTCGGACTGAACACCAAGTCAGCTCAGTCTCAGAGCGCTACAGAACATGGCGGAAGTCCTGTGAAGGCCACGGGTAAGTGGCTACTATTTTCCCTGGTTGTGCAATGTTGAAACTTTTTCCTCGTGTAACTTCCTGATATTAAAAAAATTGTGTGGAGCAACCAGAGTGTCTGTGCAGTTTCTTTGTCTTTAAGTTTCTCGTTCACTTTCGGACGTCATCCCTCTCTCTCTCTCTCTCACTCTCTCTCTCTCTCTCTCTCTCTCTCTCTCTCTCTCTGTGTGTCTCTGTGTGTGTCTCTCTCTCTCTCTCTCTCTCTCTCTCACTCTCTCTCTCTCCAGTCGCATATCTAATCCGTCTCATGTGTTATCTTTGTACAATTCAGAAGTAAAAAGTATCAGGCAAGCTGGCAAATAATAATCTAGTCATTAAAAAAAATTACAACATACAGAAACGGCGACATGTCTTTCATTAAAAATTGATGAATACAAATATTATAAGGCCGCAATGGCAATATGATAAACACCCTACAATCATTGAATGTTTGTGTTTCTGCTATTCTCAACGAAGTGACGTTTCGCTCGCAATATGTTTCACTCTCATTCTCGCGGCTGAATGTGGGATGTGGTGACCAGTTCAGTACTCTGCGTGGTGTGAGGTCCATCTTCCAGGGGCGAGTTCAAGTCTCTCTTCGAAGGCCTATGCAGAGCTACATTTCACCTACAGCGTCGTTCAGACTAAATCTCTCTTCGAAGGCCTGCGCAGAGCTACATTTCACCTACAGCGTCGTTCAGACTAAGTCTCTCTTTGAAGGTCTGCGCAGAGCTACATTTCACCTACAGCGTCGTTCAGGCTTCGCAGTCGAGTCGTTTAAGGCCGGGTGTGGTTGAGTGTCAACTACGCTGCGCCCTGGCAGTGCCAGCAGAGCTGAAGCCTGAACGCGCTCCATGTTGGTTTGAAAGCGCAGGTTGGATCGGGAGAGTGTAATCCTGTTCCACTGCCCCTGACAACTTGGTGGACTCCCTGAGCTTGAGCCACTGCAGCAGAAACCAAAGCGTCGTGATTTCACCGCCCGCTTTTCATCCTGGGATGTAGTGACTGTGGCCCAAGGAAAATGTTGCAGCTGATATGTTTATATTCAGAAATCGACATTTATAATATTATTGACGGAAACTCGTATGCATTTGGCTGATCGAGGCCAGTTCTCTTCAGATGCGTCTCTGATTTCTAGCAGCCTATTGGAGTTTCACAGTCTGAACAGGAGAGGGTCAGGCTGGTATATCCCAGCGGACTCGGTTCAATCCTTAGTCAGACAAAAAAATATACAAAATGAGGCGGTGCCTGAGAAATAAGGCTGACGTCAGTAAAACAGTTCTTGAGCAAACGCGGAGAAAAGTCAACAGGGCATTATTCTATGTTATGGCTTTCCTGAACTTTACAGTACTGTAAAAACATTAATGTTTCCTCTGTGAGCGGGCTGTTTTTTCTGGAGTATGCATGAATGAATAAATACCATTGTGGTTAAAATATCTCATTTCGTCTTTTTTCCGACTTTGGCGTTGTTTTCTCATGCACATTGACAAATGTGCCAGGGGACCCTGGTCTGCAGGGGGTGGGGAAGTGGCTCACATGGTGAAAGTCCTGTATTCTCTCGTTTGTGTGTCTTTCTTACGTTCCTTCTTGGCTGCCCGTAGCTTCAGGTACTCTGTGAAAACTGCAGGGATCGAATAAATTCAACCAACACCTTTCTTATCAGAAATAAAAAAGTGTCATCATCTTTATGTGGATTTTGTTTGTGCAATCCAGAAACGTTGGAACATTTGTGTTGGGAATGTGAAATGATTCAGCCATTCTGGGCTGATTTACAATTGTATTTCCGACGTCACATTCATTTGATCAAACTCAACAGAAAAATGGTTTTTTTAATGTTATGTACAACGACGTACGAAATCTTACCATACTTAGTGCCAAACAGTATATTTTCAATGCGAAGAGCTTCAACAACAAAGTTAATATATATACTTTAAGAAAAGTCCTACAAGCCACAGAATACATAGAAAAAAGAATAGTGTTCAACAACGACAAATTACATATACACTTGAAAAGATGGTAACTCTTCCATCCACTCTAAAGACCACTCTAAAGACTCCTCTTTCTACACCTCCTCCCTCCTTTCTACTTTATCCCTTCCCCTCCTGAAGCTCCTCCTAGCCCCCACCTCCATCCCCACCCTCCACCCCCACCCTCCACCCCCACCCCCACTCTGTGCCGATATGTCTGATATGTAAGTTCCTTGTTGTTGAATATAGATAAAACTAACTCTAAGGATGAACCGAAACTTGGATTAGAAAGACACGTTAATTATTTCCGCTGTATATGACATGAGGAACTTCACTATTTGCTCTCTTCCCCCCACCTCCCACCCCCCCCCCCCCCCCCCCCCCCAGGATTCCACACTACCTTCTCTGACACGTCAGTCGGTGGTCGGCGGTCGGATCAGGTCGTGCGAGCGAATAGGTCAGTGGACAAAGTTTTGTTGGGATGTCTGCAGCAACCTTTGGCTCAGATCTTGGTATCTCCTCGCAGTTTGTTGAGGAAGCTGTCGCCACGGCTATTTCGGAGTGCGAGTGCGGGCTGGATGGGGAGATATCGCTGAAATCTCTCTCCAGCTTGTTTTCAAGACAAGTGCCTGAAGCAACCATATGTTTGACCCGAGTACCACGATCTCTCCACCGCCAGGTCATGGGGTGCGTAAAGTTTGGGCTAGTGCGGCGTCGTCGTCAGCGTCTTCATAGTCTACATTCTAGTTCACTAGAGACTCATTCTAGTTCACTAGAGACTTCGCCTGTCGGCGAAAGTGTCTCTAGCCCACTTGACATCACGTGATGGAAGGTTTTCGTCCGAAATATGCAAATGGAGGTCACACGAGAGGCTTGTGGGATAGCCGATCTGCTCCCTGACACACACCGTTCAAGTAGTTCTGAGACTATTTCGCACAAAACTCTTAACTTACTCTTGTTGAGGCAATAAACAAGCGTTTATTCGATAAAATAAAATGTTTGTTTTGAAATGAAAACAAGTTTTGACATCTGAATGAATTTCTGTAAAAAGTGGTGACAAAAATAGTATCAGAACGATTTATTTTTGGCGCAATGCTGTAATGCGAAGGGTCAAGTCCATTACGCATTCATTGCAAACTGTGCCAGAGTCAATACTGACTCGGGTTCACAGAATGCATAGTCTAGTGTTCAATCCAAATTGCGTTGTCTTTCTCATCCAGAGGAAAACCGGATACCTGTGAAGGTAATGTTGAAAGACTGTAGTGCGATCAATTCTTGATACAGCCATAAGCTAGTATCGTGTTGGAATACTTCCCGGGGAATGTAGATGATGCTCGTAACTGACTTTGCGACCTGTGTGTCCGTCAGTATTGTTACCATTAGGCACCAGCCGAGAATTTATCAAGTGGCCCAATGAACAGGCGTAAAGTGTCAAGCACTTTGAGTACCAGATACGGGGAGAAGTATCTATTAAATTTTATGACTGTTACCGTTGTGTGTTCAATATTTAATGTTTGACATGATATGTGTCAGCAATGCATTGATTCTGTTTTCCTTGTTGTGACTGTGCTCTCTCTCTCTCTCTCTCTCTCTCTCGCTCTCTCTCTCTCTCTCTCGCTCTCTCTCTCTCTCTCGCTCTCTCTCTCTATCTCTCTCTCACTCGGTCTGTCTCTGTCTCACTCTGTCTCTGTGTCTGTCTCTCTTTCTCTCCCTCTCTCTCTCTCTCACTCACTGTCTGTCCCTGTGTCTCTCTGTCTCTCTCTCTCTCTGTCTCTGTGTCTCTGTCTCTCTTTCTCTCTCTCTCTCACTCTGTCTGTCTGTCTGTCTGTCTGTCTCTCTCTCTCACTCTGTCTGTCTCTGTCTCTGTCTCTGTCTCTCTCTCTCTCTCTCTCTCTCTCTCTCTCTCTCTCACCTGTATGCATGAGATGGAGCCATGCTTAAATCTTCAGAACAGGTTAGAGAAATTGTTCTATTAGTTTTAGTTGTAGCCATTTCTTTTTACGCTTGCGGTGTCATGTTAAGCCCAGACGGTGTTTCCTACGGTTCCAGGAATCAGTCTTTGGGTTCCAAGGTGCCGTGTGCAATAGCAGAAAACTTCCTGCAGCTACTGGGGACGAGAGTATCAAAGACAAATTTCTCCTGTGTGCAAATATGTGGCATTAAAAAATCATGTGCACCTGAACGTGCTTCTGAAAATTATCCAATTGATATTTTGATACGAATTGATATTTTGTCACGAATATATTTGTCTTTATTTTGTGTAGTCCTTAATCTTTTCCCTTTTCCCTCTCGTTTTCTCCTCCTCCCGCTTGCTCCTTCCTTCAGCACGGCAGGGTGAAAGGCTCCGTACTGAAGCCATGGGAACACGGGAAGGCCGCCTGACGTCATCAGAAAGGTGTTGAAAAGGCAGCACTTTCGGAAGCTCTATCTTCAAACTTAGAAAATACAATAAAAACTTTTGGACACGAAAATATACATGTGTACAGTCATGTTTTTGCATCTTTAGCAAGAAAGGAAATAATAACTTCATCCCCACCACCATCCCTCACCCTCACCCCCGCTCCCACTTCCACCCCCACCCCCAACACCGACACCCACCACCACACCCACCCACATCCACACCCACCCACATATACACCAAACACATCCACATCCACCCACACCATCACCCACATCCACACCCACACCTAAACCCACACCCACCCGCGCCCGCACCCACACTAACATCCCAACATCCATACCCACCCCCACCCCCAACTTCTTTGCCAGAGGCCAGCTTCTCCTGCTCCTAGCCTTGGTCCTGCTCCTTGTCTTCCTTCTCGCCTCGCTCCACCCGCCCACTGCTTCCGTCTTCTCTTCCTGCAGCACCTTCTGCCCTCAGTCGTCCTCCAGGTTCCGTCCTTCCTCTCGCTCCTGCTGATCTTGGTCCTCCTGACCATTCTCGTTTCCTTTTCCTCTACCTACTGTGTCCCTTACTCTTCCACTCGCTCTTCCTCCTGTGCCCTGCTCCTGCAGCTGTCTGCTCCTCCTGCAGCTGTCTCCTGCTCCTGCAGCTGTCTGCTGCTCCTTCAGCTGTCTGCTCCTCCTACAGTTGTCTGCTGCTCCTCCTATACCGTTGTCTGCTCCTCCTGCAGCTGTCTGCTCCTCCTTCAGCTGTCTGCTCCTCCTACAGTTGTCTGCTCCTCCTGCAGCTGTCTGCTCCTCCTACAGTTGTCTGCTGCTTCTCCGATACAGTTGTCTGCTCCTCCTACAGCTGTCTGCTCCTCCTACAGTTGTCTGCTGCTCCTGCAGCTGCTCCTCCTTCAGCTGTCTGCTCCTCCTACAGCTGTCTGCTCCTCCTACAGTTGTCTGCTCCTCCTACAGCTGTCTGCTCCTCCTATACAGCTGTCTGCTCCTCCTACAGCTGTCTGCTCCTCCTTCAGCTGTCTGCTCCTCCTACAGTTGTCTGCTGCTCCTCCTATACAGTTGTCTGCTCTTCCTACAGCTGTCTGCTCCTCCTGCAGCTGTCTGCTCCTCCTGCAGCTGTCTGCTCCTCCTTCAGCTGTCTGCTCCTCCTACAGCTGTCTGCTCCTCCTACAGTTGTCTGCTCCTCCTACAGCTGTCTGCTCCTCCTTCAGCTGTCTGCTCCTCCTACAGCTGTTTGCTCCTCCTACAGCTGTCTGCTCCTCCTACAGCTGTCTGCTCCTCCTAAAGTTGTCTGCTCCTCCTACAGCTGTCTGCTCCTCCTTCAGCTGTCTGCTCCTCCTACAGCTGTCTGCTTCTCCTACAGTTGTCTGCTCCTCCTACAGCTGTCTGCTCCTCCTATACAGCTGTCTGCTCCTCCTACAGTTGTCTGCTCCTCCTTCAGCTGTCTGCTCCTCCTACAGTTGTCTGCTGCTCCTCCTATACAGTTGTCTGCTCTTCCTACAGCTGTCTGCTCCTCCTGCAGCTGTCTGCTCCTCCTGCAGCTGTCTGCTCCTCCTTCAGCTGTCTGCTCCTCCTGCAGCTGCTCCTCCGTCAGCTGTCTGCTCCTCCTGCAAATCTTTGCTCCTCCTGCAGCTGTCTGCTCCTCTTGCAGCTGTCTGCTCCTCCTGCAGCTGTCTCCTCCTCCATCAGCGGTCTGCTCCTCCTACAGTTGTCTGCTGCTCCTCCTATACAGTTGTCTGCTGCTCCTGCAGCTGTCTGCTCCTCCTGCAGCTGCCTGCTGCTCTTCCTATACAGCTGTCTGCTCCTCCTCCTATACAGCTGCCTGCTCCTCCTGTACCTGTCTGCTGCTTCTCCTATACAGCTGTCTGCTCCTCCTGTAGCTGTCTGCTCTCCTGCAGCTGTCTGCTCCTCCTTCTGCAGCTGTCTGCTCCTCTGCAGCTGCTGCTCCTCCTGCAGCTGTCTACTCCTCTGCAGCTGTCTACTCCTCCTGTAGCTGTCTGCTCCTCTGCAGCTGTCTGCTCCTCCTGCAGCTGTCTGCTCCTCCTCCTGCAGCTGTCTGCCTCTACGTGCTCCTTCTCCTGCAGCTGTCTACTCCTCCTGTAGATGTCTGCTCCTTCTGCAGCTGTCTGCTCCTCCTCCTGCAGCTGTCTGCTCCTCCTGTAGCTGTCTGCTCCTCCTCCTGCAGCTGTCTGCTCCTCCTCCTGCAGCTGTCTGCACCTCCTGCAATCTTTGCTCCTCCTGCAGCTGTCTGCTCCTCTTGCAGCTGTCTGCTCCTCCTGCAGCTGTCTCCTCCTCCATCAGCGGTCTGCTCCTCCTACAGTTGTCTGCTGCTCCTCCTATACAGTTGTCTGCTGCTCCTGCAGCTGTCTGCTCCTCCTGCAGCTGCCTGCTGCTCTTCCTATACAGCTGTCTGCTCCTCCTCCTATACAGCTGCCTGCTCCTCCTGTACCTGTCTGCTGCTTCTCCTATACAGCTGTCTGCTCCTCCTGTAGCTGTCTGCTCTTCCTGCAGCTGTCTGCTCCTCCTTCTGCAGCTGTCTGCTCCTACTCCTGCAGCTGCCTGCTGCTCCTCCTGCAGCTGTCTACTCCTTCTGCAGCTGTCTACTCCTCCTGTAGCTGTCTGCTCCTTCTGCAGCTGTCTGCTCCTCCTCCTGCAGCTGTCTACTCCTCCTCCTGCAGCTGTTTGCTGCTCCTCCTACAGTTGTCTGCTCCTTCTCCTGCAGCTGTCTACTCCTCCTGTAGATGTCTGCTCCTTCTGCAGCTGTCTGCTCCTCCTCCTGCAGCTGTCTGCTCCTCCTGTAGCTGTCTGCTCCTCCTCCTGCAGCTGTCTGCTCCTCCTCCTGCAGCTGTCTGCTCCTCCTCCTGCAGCTGTCTGCTTCTCCTCCTGCAGCTGTCTGCTGCTCCTCCTGCAGCTGTCTCCTCCTCCTCCTGCAGCTGTCTGCTCCTCCTCCTGCAGCTGTCTGCTCCTCCTGTAGCTGTCTGCTCCTTCTGCAGCTGTCTGCTCCTCCTTCTGCAGCTGTCAGCTCCTCCTCCTGCAGCTCTCTGCTCCTCCTACAGTTGTCTACTGCTCCTCCTGCAGCTGTCTGCTCCTCCTGCAGCTGTCTGCTCATCCTACAGTTGTCTGCTGCTCCTGCAGCTGTCTGCTCCTCCTGCAGCTGTCTGCTGCTCCTCCTATACAGCTGTCTGCTCCTCCTGCAGCTGTCTGCTGCTCCTCCTATACAGCTGTCTGCTCCTCCTGCAGCTGTCTGCTGCTCCTCCTATACAGCTGTCTGCTCCTCCTGCAGCTGTCTGCTCATCCTACAGTTGTCTGCTGCTCCTGCAGCTGTCTGCTCCTCCTGCAGCTGTCTGCTGCTCCTCCTATACAGTTGTCTGCTCCTCCTCCTGCAGCTGTCTGCTCCTCCTGTAGCTGTCTGCTCCTTCTGCAGCTGTCTGCTCCTCCTTCTGCAGCTGTCAGCTCCTCCTCCTGCAGCTCTCTGCTCCTCCTACAGTTGTCTACTGCTCCTCCTGCAGCTGTCTGCTCCTCCTGCAGCTGTCTGCTCATCCTACAGTTGTCTGCTGCTCCTGCAGCTGTCTGCTCCTCCTGCAGCTGTCTGCTGCTCCTCCTATACAGCTGTCTGCTCCTCCTGCAGCTGTCTGCTGCTCCTCCTATACAGCTGTCTGCTGCTCCTCCTGCAGCTGTCTGCTGCTCCTCCTGCAGCTGTCTGCTGCTCCTCCTATACAGCTGTCTGCTCCTCCTGCAGCTGTCTGCTCCTCCTCCTATACAGCTGTCTGCTCCTCCTGCAGCTGTCTGCTGCTCCTCCTATACAGCTGTCTGCTCCTCCTGCAGCTGTCTGCTGCTCCTCCTGCAGCTGTCTGCTCCTCCTGCAGCTGTCTGCTGCTCCTCCTATACAGCTGTCTGCTCCTCCTGCAGCTGTCTGCTGCTCCTCCTATACAGCTGTCTGCTCCTCCTGCAGCTGTCTGCTGCTCCTCCTATACAGCTGTCTGCTGCTCCTCCTATACAGCTGTCTGCTCCTCCTGCAGCTGTCTGCTGCTCCTCCTATACAGCTGTCTGCTCCTCCTGCAGCTGTCTGCTGCTCCTCCTATACAGCTGTCTGCTGCTCCTCCTATACAGCTGTCTGCTGCTCCTCCTATACAGCTGTCTGCTCCTCCTGCAGCTGTCTGCTGCTCCTCCTATACAGCTGTCTGCTCCTCCTGCAGCTGTCTGCTCATCCTACAGTTGTCTGCTGCTCCTGCAGCTGTCTGCTCCTCCTGCAGCTGCCTGCTGCTCTTCCTATACAGCTGTCTGCTCATCCTCCTATACAGCTGTCTGCTCCTCCTGCAGCTGTCTGCTCATCCTACAGTTGTCTGCTGCTCCTGCAGCTGTCAGCTCCTCCTCCTGCAGCTGTCTGCTCCTCCTGCAGCTGTCTGCTCCTCCTGCAGCTGTCTGCTCCTCCTATACAGCTGCCTGCTGCTCTTCCTATACAGCTGTCTGCTGCTCCTCCTATACAGCTGTCTGCTCCTCCTGCAGCTGTCTGCTCATCCTACAGTTGTCTGCTGCTCCTGCAGCTGTCTGCTCCTCCTGCAGCTGCCTGCTGCTCTTCCTATACAGCTGTCTGCTCATCCTCCTATACAGCTGTCTGCTCCTCCTGCAGCTGTCTGCTCATCCTACAGTTGTCTGCTGCTCCTGCAGCTGTCAGCTCCTCCTCCTGCAGCTGTCTGCTCCTCCTGCAGCTGCCTGCTGCTCTTCCTATACAGCTGTCTGCTCATCCTACAGTTGTCTGCTGCTCCTGCAGCTGTCAGCTCCTCCTCCTGCAGCTGTCTGCTCCTCCTCCTATACAGCTGCCTGCTCCTCCTGTACCTGTCTGCTGCTTCTCCTATACAGCTGTCTGCTCCTCCTGCAGCTGTCTGCTGCTCCTGCAGCTGTCTGCTCCTCCTATACAGCTGTCTGCTCCTCCTATACAGCTGTCTGCTCCTCCTGCAGCTGTCTGCTCATCCTACAGTTGTCTGCTGCTCCTGCAGCTGTCTGCTCCTCCTGCAGCTGTCTGCTCATCCTACAGTTGTCTGCTGCTCCTGCAGCTGTCTGCTCCTCCTGCAGCTGTCTGCTGCTCCTCCTATACAGCTGTCTGCTCCTCCTGCAGCTGTCTGCTGCTCCTCCTATACAGCTGTCTGCTGCTCCTGCAGCTGTCTGCTCCTCCTGCAGCTGCTCCTCCTATACAGCTGTCTGCTCCTCCTGCAGCTGTCTGCTCCTCCTGCAGCTGTCTGCTCCTCCTGCAGCTGTCTGCTCATCCTACAGCTGTCTGCTCATCCTACAGCTGTCTGCTCCTCCTGCAGCTGTCTGCTCATCCTACAGCTGTCTGCTCATCCTGCAGCTGTCTGCTCCTCCTGCAGCTGTCTGCTCATCCTACAGCTGTCTGCTCCTCCTGCAGCTGCCTGCTGCTCTTCCTATACAGCTGTCTGCTCCTCCTGCAGCTGTCTGCTCCTCCTGCAGCTGTTTGCTGCTCCTTCAGCTGTCTGCTCATCCTACAGTTGTCTGCTGCTCCTAAAGTTGTCTGCTCCTCCTACAGCTGTCTGCTCCTCCTGCAGCTGTCTGCTCCTCCTGCAGCTGTCTGCTCATCCTACAGTTGTCTGCTCCTCCTGCAGCTGTCTGCTCCTCCTGCAGCTGTCTGCTCCTCCTGCAGCTGTCTGCTCATCCTACAGCTGTCTGCTCCTCCTGCAGCTGTCTGCTCCTCCTGCAGCTGTCTGCTCATCCTACAGCTGTCTGCTCCTCCTGCAGCTGTCTGCTCCTCCTGCAGCTGTTTGCTGCTCCTTCAGCTGTCTGCTCATCCTACAGTTGTCTGCTGCTCCTAAAGTTGTCTGCTCCTCCTACAGCTGTCTGCTGCTCCTGCAGCTGCCTGCTGCTCTTCCTATACAGCTGTCTGCTCCTCCTCCTATACAGCTGCCTGCTCCTCCTCCTATACAGCTGCCTGCTCCTCCTATACAGCTGTCTGCTCCTCCTCCTATACAGCTGTCTGCTCCTCCTCCTATACAGCTGTCTGCTCCTCCTCCTATACAGCTGTCTGCTGCTCCTCCTATACAGCTGCCTGCTCCTCCTCCTATACAGCTGCCTGCTCCTCCTCCTATACAGCTGTCTGCTCCTCCTCCTATACAGCTGCCTGCTCCTCCTGTACCTGTCTGCTGCTTCTCCTATACAGCTGTCTGCTCCTCCTGTAGCTGTCTGCTCTTCCTGCAGCTGTCTGCTCCTCCTTCTGCAGCTGTCTGCTCCTCCTGCAGCTGTCTGCTGCTCCTCCTATACAGCTGTCTGCTGCTCCTCCTATACAGCTGTCTGCTCCTCCTCCTATACAGCTGTCTGCTGCTCCTCCTATACAGCTGTCTGCTCCTCCTCCTATACAGCTGTCTGCTGCTCCTCCTATACAGCTGCCTGCTCCTCCTGTACCTGTCTGCTGCTCCTCCTATACAGCTGTCTGCTCCTCCTGCAGCTGTCTGCTCCTCCTGCAGCTGCTCCTCCTATACAGCTGTCTGCTCCTCCTGCAGCTGCTCCTCCTATACAGTTGTCTGCTGCTCCTGCAGCTGTCTGCTCCTCCTGCAGCTGTCTGCTCCTCCTGCAGCTGCCTGCTGCTCTTCCTATACAGTTGTCTGCTCCTCCTACAGCTGTCTGCTCCTCCTGCAGTTGTCTGCTGCTCCTCCTATACAGCTGTCTGCTCCTCCTGCAGCTGTCTGCTCATCCTACAGTTGTCTGCTGCTCCTCCTATACAGCTGTCTGCTCCTCCTGCAGCTGTCTGCTGCTCCTCCTATACAGCTGTCTGCTCCTCCTGCAGCTGTCTGCTCATCCTACAGTTGTCTGCTGCTCCTGCAGCTGTCTGCTCCTCCTGCAGCTGCCTGCTGCTCTTCCTATACAGCTGCCTGCTCCTCCTGTACCTGTCTGCTGCTTCTCCTATACAGCTGTCTGCTCCTCCTCCTATACAGCTGCCTGCTCCTCCTCCTATACAGCTGCCTGCTCCTCCTCCTATACAGCTGTCTGCTCCT
This sequence comes from Theodoxus fluviatilis, assembly GCA_034096865.1. Classification (NCBI taxonomy): domain Eukaryota; kingdom Metazoa; phylum Mollusca; class Gastropoda; order Cycloneritida; family Neritidae; genus Theodoxus; species Theodoxus fluviatilis. Next base: position 14,420 of record JAWQFJ010018681.1, read on the forward strand.
CCTCCTATACAGCTGCCTGCTCCTCCTCCTATACAGCTGCCTGCTCCTCCTCCTATACAGCTGTCTGCTCCTCCTCCTATACAGCTGCCTGCTCCTCCTGTACCTGTCTGCTGCTTCTCCTATACAGCTGTCTGCTCCTCCTCCTATACAGCTGTCTGCTCCTCCTCCTATACAGCTGTCTGCTCCTCCTCCTATACAGCTGCCTGCTCCTCCTGTACCTGTCTGCTGCTTCTCCTATACAGCTGTCTGCTCCTCCTGTAGCTGTCTGCTCTTCCTGCAGCTGTCTGCTCCTCCTCCTGCAGCTCTCTGCTCCTCCTACAGTTGTCTACTGCTCCTCCTGCAGCTGTCTGCTCCTCCTTCTGCAGCTGTCAGCTCCTCCTCCTGCAGCTCTCTGCTCCTCCTACAGTTGTCTACTGCTCCTCCTGCAGCTGTCTGCTCCTCCTGTAGCTGTCTGCTGCTCTTTCTACAGCTGTCTGCTCCTCCTCCTGCAGCTGTCTGCTCCTCCTGTAGCTGTCTGCTCCTTCTGCAGCTGTCAGCTCCTCCTCCTGCAGCTGTCAGCTCCTCCTCCTGCAGCTCTCTGCTCCTCCCACAGTTGTCTGCTGCTCCTCCTATACAGTTGTCTGCTCCTCCTGCAGCTGTCTGCTGCTCCTCCTGCAGCTGTCTGCTCCTCCTGTAGCTGCCTGTCCTCCTGCAGCTGTCTTCTCCTCCTCCTGCAGCTGCCTGCTTCTACTCCTGCAGCTGTCTGCCGCTCCTCCTGCAGCTGTCTGCTCCTACTCCTGCAGCTGTCTGCTGCTCCTCCTACAGTTGTCTGCTCCTCCTCCTGCAGCTGTCTGCTGCTCCTCCTCCAGCTGTCTGCTGCTCCTCCTGCAGCTGTCTGCTGCTCCTCCTGCAGCTGTCTGCTGCTCCTCCTGCAGCTGTCTGCTCCTACTCCTGCAGCTGTCTGCTCCTCCTCCTGCAGCTGTCTGCTGCTCCTCCTCCAGCTGTCTGCTGCTCCTCCTCCAGCTGTCTGCTGCTCCTCCTGCAGCTGTCTGCTCCTACTCCTGCAGCTGTCTGCTCCTCCTCCTGCAGCTGTCTGCTGCTCCTCCTCCAGCTGTCTGCTGCTCCTCCTGCAGCTGTCTGCTGCTCCTCCTGCAGCTGTCTGCTGCTCCTCCTGCAGCTGTCTGCTCCTCCTCCTGCAGCTGTCTGCTCCTCCTCCTGCAGCTGTCTGCTGCTCCTCCTCCAGCTGTCTGCTGCTCTTTCTACAGCTGTCTGCTCCTCCTCCTGCAGCTGTCTGCTGCTCTTTCTACAGCTGCCTGCTCCTACTCCTGAAGCTGTCTGCTCCTACTCCTGCAGCTGTCTGCTCCTTCTGCAACTCTCCGCTGCTCGCTGCCGAGGGACTAGGGAGGAGGGCGCAAAGCGAGTGACGATGTTATCTCCGCTCGCACCGCGTTATCGTTGTCGTGTCATCGAGTCTCGCTTCCGCCATTTTCCGCCTCGCTGGAGGATGATAAAACTACACCGACCCTCGGTCCGCCTCTCTCTCTCCTCCCTCTCTCTCTCTCTCTCTCTCTCTCTCTCTCTCTCTCTCTCTCTCCCTCTCTCCCTCCCTCCCTCCCTCCCTCCCTCCCTCCCTCTCTCTCTCTCTCATCTCTTTCTCTCTATCTCCCCCATCTCTCTCTCACTCTCTCTCTCCTCTCTCCTTCTCTCTCATCTCTTTTTCTTTATCTCCCCATCTCTCTTTCTCCTCTCTCTCTCCTCTCTCTCCTCTCTCTCTCTCTCTCTCTTTCTCTGTGTCCATCTCTCTCTGTTCATCTATCTCTGTCCATCTCTCTCTTCTGTCCATCTCTCACTGTGTCCATCTCTCTCTGTCCATCTCTCTCTTCTGTCCATCTCTCTCTCCTCTCTTTCCTCTCTCTCTCCTCTCTCTCTCTCTCTATCTATCTATCTATCTATCTATCTATCTATCTATCTATCTATCTATCTATCTATCTATCTATCTATCTATCTATCTATCTATATATCTATCTATCTATCTATCTATCTATCTATCTATCTATCTATCTATCTATCTATCTATCTATCTATCTATCTATCTGTCTATCTATCTATCTATCTATCTATCTATCTATCTATCTATCTATCTATCTATCTATCTATCTATCTATCTATCTATCTATCTATATATCTATCTATCTATCTATCTATCTATCTATCTATCTATCTATCTATCTATCTATCTATCTATCTATCTATCTATCTATCTATCTATCTATCTATCTATCTATCTATCTATCTATCTATCTATCTATCTATCTATCTATCTATCTATCTCTATCTCTATCTGTCCATCTCTCTCTTTTCTGTCCATCTCTCTCCCTGTCCATCTCTATCTTCTGTCCATCTCTCTCTCACTCTCTCTCTCGCTGTCCATCTCTCTCTCTGCCTATCTCTCTCTCCTGTCCATCTCTCTCTCTCTCACTCTCTCTCTCTCTCTCTCTCTCTCATATGCAGACTTTTCCCATCTTGCCCTGACACTACCCCAAGTCCGCCAACCGCAGATCCCTTGCTTCCGGGCGCGCTGAAGCGAGGAGAAGAGGGGATCGCGCGGCGGCTCCTCAATTAGACGATCTGTGGCTGAATTAAAATGCAGACAAGTTAATTTTCTCCCTCCGTCGTTCGCATTAAGGGGAGGTAATACCACCTGCTCCGTTTTGGCGCGAAACGCGGCCGGAAGCGCTGGCTGAGGTCACGAGCTGAGTGAGGGTTGTCAGCGAAATCGGTGGCGGGAGAATTATGGGTCAGCTTTCTCTGCGATAACCGTGCCTGCCCCCAGTTATGACGAAATCGCCGAGCTGGCATTTAAGTGGGCAAGGGGAATATGTCTTGTGATGGGTCTCGCCTCAAAGATTGATACGAGGTCTCCGGAGGTGCGTCCGCAAGATGGCGCGTCTCACAAATAGTTTTCGGTCCACTTCCTCCACTATGCAAATCCGCTTCTGAAATAAAAGCCGGTGCTGGAAAAATAAGTGGTTCCTGCGGCTTGTAGAGAACGGCGCGACCTGGGCACGGCGATGCGGCGATTAAGGTAATGGGAAGATTGCGGGCTGCGACGCTCCAAGACCGGTCTTCGTCGAGGGAACCACTTTGGTGGTCTTTCATTGCTGCCGACCTTTTCCTCCCTCCACAGGGTGAGGTAATGGCGTGCTGCCGCATCCCTCGATAAGACAAAGCCCCACATCACGTTGTCCGCTCCGGCAGCTTTGCTTCGAGCTGGGATTTGCGTCATAAAAATCAAGAGAGACTTTCCGTCTTCTCTTCAGATGTTTTGTGACGTCCTCGGTTTGAAGGATGTTTCAGCATCCCCGCATCTTGATGCGCCTTTGAGGCTCCTGATCTCTGAACCCCTGGAGCAGATCGTTCGTCTGTGTTTTTCTGTCGAGGAGAAAGTTGTAAAAGTACTAAAACTTCAGAAGGGAAGTTCACTGAAACATATTGTGACTCTTTAAAGTAAAAATGAGTTGGCAACTTTGCTTGTGATAGTTCTGATAAATTAAAGTTTGTGTTGATGTAAGATTACTTATTACAGTCAAGATTCAGCGAGGGACATAAACCATTCTGCCTTTATATTTCAGATAAACAAACAAACAAACAAACCCTCAAGTAAACAAAGAAACGAACGAACAAACGAACAAGAAATCAACCAACGTTGATCTATTTGCCAAATCACATATAAATTCAAATCATATAAAATTTACCACAAATGTTTGAGGACAATTCAGTGTTGTATATGTTATTTCATGTTCCCAGTGCACCATGTACTGAGACATGCACAGACAATTTATACCTGGAGATGTAGTTGAGTTAGACCATCATTCTACACGTGCAAAATCAAGCATGTGCAAGATTGCCCATGCTCCAGTAATGTGGATTGCACATTCTGCAGTTGTCAGTCTTTTCCGATTTTTGCTGCTTTTGCCACGTTTTCAGTTCCCTCCGTCACGTAAGCCATAACATTTTCGCACTTGCCAGTTTAGCTCTCTCTCTCTCTCTCTATCTCTCTCTCTCCCTCTCCCTCTCTCTCTCTCTCTCTCTCTCTCTCGCTCTCGCTCTCGCTCGCTCTGTCTCTCTTTCTCTCTCTCTCTCTTTCTCCCTCTCTCTCTCTCTTTCTCTCTTTCTCTGTCTCTCTCTCTGTCTCTCTCTCTTTCTCTCTCTCGCTCTCTCTGTCTCTCTCTCGCTCGCTCTCTCTTTCTCTCTCTCTTTCTCTCGCTCTCGCTATCTCTCTCGCTCGCTCTCTCTCTCTCTGTCTCTCTCTGTCTCTCTCTCTGTCTCTCTCTGTCTCTCTCTGTTTCTCTCTGTCTCTGTCTGTCTCTCTCTCTGTCTCTCTCGTTCTGTCTCTCTGTCTCTCTATCTGTCTCTCTCTCGCTCTCTCGCTCTCTCTCTCTGTGTCTCTCTCTTTCTCTCTCTTTCTCTCTGCACTGTCTCTCTCTCTGCACTGTCTCTCTCTCTGTCTCTCTCTCTCTTTCTCTCTCTCTCTGTCTCTCTCTGTCTCTCTTTGTCTCTCTCTGTCTCTCTCTCGCTCTCTCTCTCTGTCTCTTTCTCTCTGTCTTCTCTCTCTCTCTGTCTCTCTCTCTGTCTCTCTTTGTTTCTCTCTGTCTCTCTCTGTCTCTCTCTCTGCCTCTCTCTCTGTCTCTCTCTCTGTCTCTTTCTCTCTATCTTGTTCTTTCTCTCTCTCTCTCTCTCTCTCTCTCTCTCTCTCTCTCTCTCTCGCTGTCTTCACCACTGTGACCTCGGTCTCAATGACTCGCGTTCCATCATCACCTCGCACAATTTCACAATGGTTTTTTTCCCATTATGCTCATCATTAGCCAGCCCAGAGAATCACAACTAAGTTGTCAATAGTAACATCATACATTGTTATATTATTCTACTATCTAAATTTCTAAATATTGTGTGAATGTGGTGTGTGTATGTGTGTGTGCCTGTCTGTGTGTGTATGTGTTTGTGTGTGTGTGTGTGTATGTGCCTGTCTATGTGTGTGCGTGTGTGTCCGTACGTGTGTGTGTGTGTGTGTATGTGTGTGTGTGTGTGTGCCTGTCTATGTGTGTGCCTGTCTGTATGTGTGCGTGTGTGTCCGTGCGTCCGTGTGTGTGTGTGTGCGCGCGCGTGCGTGCGTGCTTTCGTGTGTGTATGTGTGTGTGCGTGTGTGTATGTGTGTGTGTGCGCATGCGTGCGTGCGTGTGTGAGTGTGTGTGAGTGTGTGTGTGTGTGCGTGCGTGCGTGTGTGTGTGTGTGTGAGTGTGTGTGTGTGTGTGTGTGAGTGCGTGTGTGTGTGTGTGTATGTGAGTGCGTGTGTGTGTGTGTGTATGTGTGTGTGTGTGTGTGTGTGTGTGTATGTGTGTGTGTGTGTGTGTGCGTGCGTGCGTACTCTATACAGCCCGAGACTCTCGATGCCCCTCATCAGCTGGACCCCCTGGCAGCTGGGGTTTCGGGGGCCTGTTCCAGTAGCTCAGCCAGGGGCGGCCCCGGGCTGCCAAAGAGGTTACCAGGGGACTCGAGACAGGATCAGATCATTCAGATGCCACCAGTCAGGTAACACTTATTCTGTTTGCTTGATCTATGTAGTTTGAGCCTCTGACCCTCACTTTTGAAAAGTCCATGTCCCGTGTCTCATGGCGGGGATTTCTAATGTACTTAGTGGGTAGGTGGTGATACTTTGCTATATATGTAAACTGAGTCACCAGTGGAAACGTTTATGAAAAGAACTCATTCGTGAATTGTCACCACGGAATGAGTCTTTACTCCACTTTTGTCGATTTTAAGTCAGTGGCTAATTCCGAAAATGCTTTGAATGTTGTTTCCAAAGAAAATCGCAAAACCATGGGATCTAATGGTTGATGGGTTTTGGCTGTTGAATACCACACCCACAAGAATCGATATCAAGACAATTTTTTTCTTCTCATAATTGTAGCACATTTCTCTACAAAATTTCCTCAGCTTTACGGTCAAATCTAGTCACCCATTTTAGTCTGCTTCGTTCTAGTCAATGGAAACTCGAGATATTTTCCCTGCTGAGTAGCCAGGCCCTTGCATCCTGCACAAGCAGAAGAGCAAATTTCGTCGGAGAGGAAAGGAAGGGTAACCCCAAACACGCGAAGTTTAGGCTTTTCTCCATCTACAGTCCTCCTGTGGACTGGGAGTAAGAATAGTCCCCTGTGGGTTGGGGGTAAGAATAGACCCCTGTGGGTTGGGGGTGAGAATAAATCCCTGTGGGTTGGGGGAGAGAATACACTCTTGAGGGTTGGGAGTAAGAATAGACCCCTGTGGGTTGGGGGTGAGTATAAACCCCTGTGGGTTGGGGGTAAGAATAAACCCCTGTGGGTTGGGGGTAAGAATAAACCCCTGTGGGTTGGTTGTGAGAATAAACCCTTGTGGGTTGGGGGTAAGAATAGACCCCTGTGGGTTGGGGATGAGAATAGAACCCCTGTGGGTTGGGAGTAAGAATAGACCCCTGTGGGTTGGGAATGAGAATAGACCCCTGTGGGTTGGGGGTGAGAATAGACTCACCGCGTGTCCCCACATGATTAGTACGAGGCGTATGGCATGGGGAAATGGTGACTTGACCTGCTTTTGCCCTAACCAGTTGTAGTGATATTCGTGGTCTGCTGCCTTACATAGCCTACAAGGGCTGATGGGCTGAAAAACGCTATTCATCCATCCATTCATCCATCCCTTCCTTCATCCATCCATCCATCTATCCATCCATCCATCATCTATCCATCCATCCATCCGTCCGTTCATCAATCCATCCACCCACCAACCCATCAATCTATCCAAACGTCCATCCATCCATCCACTCAACCACAAACCCACCGATCAACTCACCCATCCCATCCATCCATCCATCCATCCATCCATCCATCCATCCACCCTCCTCTCCACTCATTCATCCATCCATCTATTCATCCATCCACCTTTCCCTCCACTCATCCATCCATCCATCCATGCATCCATTCACTCACCCACTCACCCACCTGTCCATCCATTCATCATCAGCACTGGATAGGGTTGGTGCTTTAAAAATACATTTTAGCACGCTTCATGACAACATTCGAAGTGATTGTAGTGATTGGTTTTCTGTGGAGCAGCTGCAGCGAAAATCTGAACATCGACAACGTTCGCCCTCTTGACCTACTCACGTACATAAGAAACGCGAAAAAGTTAGTGTGTATTTTTAATATTTATAATACAATCTTTATATATTTTGCGTACAGTGCCTATGCATTTGCACTCTTAACTACCGCACAACGTGCACATTTCGTGCACAGCGTTCTGTTTACAGTGGCAAAGGACGGTCAAATGCGGCATGGTGATCGCCTCATGGAAGGCACTTGCAAGTTGTGCAGCAAATTTCCTTGCTGTAGCAGTGTTCAGGGGTTGTACCTCAATAAAAAGCAGGCCTGAAAATGTTCTGTTTCCTTTTCATCATTCCTCAGCAGCGATGCCAAGACATAGCGCAGAAGAACGCAACCGAGCGCTTGGCCATTTGGAGGCTGGTGTTCCTCACGGAAGAGTCGCAAACCTATTCAATGTTCACCTCTCGACTATCTACCGTCTAGAGCACCGTTTCCAGGCGACTGGCACGGTTGCTGATGGACCCCGGTCAGGCAGGCCTCGAGCTACGACCCCTCGGCGAGACTGCTACATTTTAAGAAGCCATCGGCAAGAAAAGTTCCTGAAGGCGACTACCACATCAGGAAACTTGCCAGGCAATGCCCAACGTCGAGTCAGCACCAGGACAGTGCGCCGTCGCCTCGAGGAGAACGGGCTACTAAACCGACGTCCAGCTCCAGGACCAGTGCTGACACATCGTCATCGCCAAGCTCGTCTCCAATGGGCTCAGGCTAGAATCAACTGGCGCAGGCAACAGTGGGGACGTGTGGTGTTCACCGAGGAGTGCAGATTCTGCATTGATGAAGCATACTGACGTGTTAGGATATGGCGAAGGCGGACTAACTTTTTCGCGTTTCTTATGTCCGTGAGTATATTTAGGACCGTGGCTCAATATTGTCCAAGTGGGGTTAGGACTGAGACTCCAATTGAAGTGACCTGTAGACGGAGTTCTGCACGCGTCTTGTCTGTCTGCTATCTACGGAAGTTCTCCAGAGTCTTGTGGAGGAGTTTCCGAGACGGCCTCTCATAATTATTCAACCAGTCTGGCCACTTTGGCATCGCCGCCATCTCGGCAGTCAATATGCCACTGCTCATTGTCGCAGGCGTCCCATACTAAGGCCGAGTCGTCTTCATGAGGCGCACGACAGAGACGGAGCGGCCATTTGCAGCGAGTGAAAAATACCACGCTCCGATAATGTCGGAAAATTGGCAAGGACGCAGCGCCGGGGCGCCTCGCGATCCTATCACGCATGGGGCGGAGGCGCCAATGCTGCAGGAATCATCCGAGAAATTATGCAGAGGGTTCCACCCCTCCACCCCTTTTTGATCACCTCCTTTCCCATCTCCCCCCTCCCCCCTCCCCCTCCTTTTCCTAACCTTCCTCCCTGCTCCCCTCCAACTCCTGCCCCAACTCTTCCCGAGCGCATTGCCCAACCATCTTTCCCACTCGGTTTCTTGCCTTCCTACCCGCTCCATCCGTTACCTTCCATCCGCATCCATCCCATTATCTCCTCTCCTTCCCACACACCCTTCTCTCCCCCCCTCCCCCCCCCTCCCCCCCTCCCTCCCCCTCCCCCCCTCCCCCCCTCTCCCCCCCCCCCCCTGCTGTCCACCCCTTTCCTCATTCTGCATATGTTCCGAAATCCACCGCACAACCTTCGGTCTCGACCTATTCAGTGTCTTACCGTCCTACCCGCTCTGACCACCCACCCACCCACCCCCACCCCGAATTTCCTTCCTTTCGCCTCTCTATCGTACCTTCCCCATGTCTTTGAGCTGCGCTCTTCCTGTCATGTTGTAAAAAGATAAATGTATATGCCGCCATTAGAAGTGTCTTCTCCGTACGCAGGCTGTACAAAGTACAAAGCGACGATGAAGATCTCTTCAAACGCGTTTTTGGTGGAGAGTTAGATCACCTGCATCGACAACAGCGTCGCTTTGAACAAAAGCTTTCTTTGGAAACAAATTTCTTGAGCGCTCTAATCTAGCAGTGTTTAATAAGATGAAACATCATCAGACTCTGCTACTGTGGCCACACACCTATCTTGTGATCAATATGCCACACTCCTCACCCGACACGTCACACGAAAATCTGCATGACTGGAACGAGGCAGCTCTTGCCTTGCTAGAGACAGTTTCTATCAATCAAAGGTCAATGAATATGCAAAGTATCCATCAATCAAGGGTTCATGAATATGCAAAAAGGACACTTTGCTCCTGAAGGAGCCGCTTAGCACCACGAGTGACTAGCTTGGGGCTGTCCCGTTGTTCCGAAGTTGTCTTCTCATGACCTCACTGACGCAACGAGGCTCAAGATGACGTCATTGGCAACTTGGCGGTAACCAGAGAAAGCAATCAAGAGAAGTAACCAGGATGTAACTAAGGGAGGGCAATAGGAGGGGATTATCAAGATTACCAGGCTCATGGCTGGTGGAGGTAACTACAGAAAGTAATCAAGTGAAGTGGTAACGGTAAAGGTGCTATTTTTCATGTTGAGACGTGTCACTCATTGCCAAACAGCACACTTTTACCCCCTGGTCATCGGGTTACTCTTGATGTCCTTCTGACACCATCTCAACTCCTTTGGAAGTATACACATCTCAACTCCTTTGGAAGTATACACCATCTCAACTCCTTTGGAAGTATACACCATCTCAACTCCTTTGGAAGTATACACCATCTCAACTCCTTTGGAAGTATACACCATCTCAACTCCTTTGGAAGTATACACCATCTCAACTCCTTTGGAAGTATACACCATCTCAACTCCTTTGGAAGTATACACAATCTCAACTCCTTTAGAAGTATACACCATCTCAACTCCTTTGGAAGTATACACTATCTCAATTCCTTTGGAAGTATACGCCATCTCAACTCCTTTGGAAGTATACACTATCTCAACTCCTTTGGAAGTATACAACCGGTTTGCGGATAGCCGCGCCGAAGTTAGGTTTTGCAGTTTACCAGTTCAGCCCTCACAAGTACCCGGTTTGACTCCTGGATGGGAAGAAACAATGTTAATATAGGACCTTGCACATGGATGCAACTCCAGAATCCTCGCAGCTTCGAACGACGCACTCACTGGTCGCCAGCCACCGCAGGTCATGCACGCCATCCACCCAGCCAAAGAGTTTCACACCTGAACAAGTTAGGTGATCAAGGGGGGAACTAGGGAGGAAACTGAAGATGATAACCAGGGAAAGTAGCTGGTGGGGTCGTTGAGGGAGGTAGCTACAGAAGTAAACAAATGTGACTGCAAGAGACCACTAAAAGAGATTGAGGGCGAGTTTGGAACTTCATTGACTGTGGTGAATGTGGGCTCGAGCACAAGGATGATGTGGTGCCTGGAACAAAGGTTGTGCTAGGGAAGAGGAGAAAAAGAAGGAAAGCGAGAATCAATAGAAAGGAAGAGCTTCCTGAAGTGTTTATATGAAAACAAATATGTTTGACAAAAGTGATGGTGGTTGAAAGTGCATTTGCAGTAAGTGAGCTGACGAGTTGCATATGGACTAGAAGCCATCTCAGTTTTCCTCAACCCTAAAACGCCAGTAAAAAAAAAAATTCTACAAGTCGGATCGTACGAGAGTTTTATTCGATTGCCTATTTGTTTCTTTGCATAATTGAAATTTTTACTTTTCTGACGACAGCAAAGGTCACATATCTAGTTCTTTTCACTCAGAATTATCTGCAGCAGAGACGCTTCATAGACTTCAGTCAGCATGGCTTCAGACTATACTATTAATTGTGTAGTGTTTTATTGCATTTTGTGGTGATGGTGGTTGTGGTGGTGTTGGTGGTGGTGGTGGTGGTGATGGTGGTGCTGGTGCTGGTGGAGGGGGAGGTGGAGGTGGAGGAGGAGGAGGTGGTGGTGGTGGTGGTGGTGGTGGTGGTGGTGGTGGTGGTGGTGGTGGTGGTGGTGGTGGTGGTGGTGGTGGTGGTGGCGGTGGCGTGGGCAGAGGCAGAGGCGGAGGTGGTGGTGGTGGTGGTGGTGGTGGGGGTGGTGGTCGTGGTCGTGGTCGTGGTCGTAGTGGTGGTAGTGGTAGTGGTAGTGGTGGTGGTGGTGGTGGTGACTGTCAGTATCTCAAAAAATCTTGAATTTTTCAACAAAAATGTCTTTTGTGCAAGTTTTACAAATTGCACAAAATCAACAACAGTCGTACCCAAAAAGTTTCTCCCGAACTACAGCTAACTCCCCTTATCGACGTCGTCATGACAACAGCCAGCAAAAGATCCGGCACGCGCAGGGGAGACAAGCCAGATCTAAAAGGGGCGGACGTGGCCTTCGACCCCGTGGCGTCCTTGACGACTGATGGCGGTGGAGACAAAGACTGTCCGCACGCTGGTTAGTGGAGGACAAAATGGCCGCCTTTCTTCTGACTGCGTCATCGTCGTCGTGACGCGCGCCGGCACGCCTTCTCCACAGCTTCCAGTTACCTCCGTAGTCTGGGAGGCGGGGTGGGGGGGGGTGGGGGGTGGGGGGGCGGACACACGGCCCCGCTCTGCTCCTCAGGCGCTTAGAAGAGGGGGGTGGGCGGAGACCAGGTCACACGGGTGAGGAAAAAAGTGATAGTCAGGGGAGACAATCGGAAGTTCGGGTCAGAACGAGGCGACGACGCGGTGACGGAAGGTGAAGCGTCATCAAAGATGGCGGCGCCCAAGGGGAGGTAATCGAGTTTTGATTAGCGGTGTCTGTGGCTTCTCCGTTTTCTGCCTGGACTTGTGGTGACAGTGGCTTTGTTCCTGGGTGAGGATCTCGTCATCTCCGCGTTGAGTCTGACCTGACTTCACTTTTCCCTCTTCAGCAGAGGTCACAGACTGCATTGTGAGTGACGTTTGAAGATACGCGCTGTCATGAAATACGAATGCCATTGTAACAAAGTGTTTTTCTTTTCTTCTTTCTTTTTCTTTCTCTCTTTCTTTTTCACTCCACCGGTGGTCTATTCAACTAAAGTTTTCGTTTTCTCTCTCTCTCTCTCTCTCTCTCTCTCTCTCTCTCTCTCTCTCTCTCTCTCTCTCTCTCTCTTTCTCTCTCTCTCTCTCTCTTTCTCTCTCTCTCTCTTTCTCTCTCTCACTCTCTCTCTCACTCACTCTCTCACTCACTCTCTCTCTCTCTTCTCTCTCTCTCTCTCTCTCTCTCTCTTTCTCTCCCGGTAGTCAATACAATTAAAGTTTCCGTTTTATTATCGTTTATTCGTTCTCTCCCTCCCCCACTCCCTCTCTCCCTTCCTCCCTCCCCCCCCCCCTCTCTCTCCTCTCTCTCTCTCTCTCTCTCTCTCTCTCTCTCTCTCTCTCTTCAGGTGGGGAAGAGAAAAGTATAAATGTACACTTGGTAGAAAGCCATTCGAGATGTGTACATTCAGTACCATTTTGGATTCAGTGAATTATACTTTTAAATTTTTTGCTACAACCGTGACCCCAGATGCATTGTATGTTTTTTGAACTTGGAGGAAAAAATGTGAGTGTGAATTTCCATTGCAGTGTGTCTGTCCAGTTTACGTTGACCTTAGGCAGAAATACTCATACAACATTACCGACTTCAGAAATATTGGACATTTGTTTTTCGCTGGCGACCATTGTACAGTAAGATCACTAAGTATTTGTATCATGCCTTCAGGAAAGGGCGTGAAGCCGAGGAAATTGCAACTGCTGCTGAGTTAAACATATCATCTCTGTAAAAGGCTGGAGGCCTAACAAATAAATCC
>JAWQFJ010018682.1:0-2500 GCA_034096865.1 Theodoxus fluviatilis
GTCGAGGAGGACGAGAACGAGGAGGAGGAGGAGGACGAGGGGGCGGAGGTAGACGAGGAGGAGGAGGGGGAGGAGGAATATCAGGGAAAGGAGGGGGAGGAGGAATAGCAGGAGGGAGAGGAGGAATAGCAGGAGGGAGAGGAGGAATAGCAGGAGGAGGAGGAGGAGGAGGAGGAGGAGGAATAGCTGGAGGAGGAGGAATAGCTGGAGGAGGAGGAATAGCATAAGGAGGAGGAGGAATAGCAGGAGGAAGAGGAGGAGGAGGAGGAGGAGGAGGAGGAGAGGAGGAGGAGAGGAGGAGGAGGAGGAGGAGGAGGAGGAGGAGGAGGAGGAGGAGGAGGAGGAGGAGGAGGAGGAGGAGGAGGAGGAGATGAAGGGGAAACAGTAACAGGAGAATCGCGGTACTTGCTGTGACGTTTTTTTCAACAGGAGTATCCGTAGGAGGAGGAATAGCAGGAGGAGGAGGAATAGCAGGAGGAGGAGGAATAGCAGGAGGAGGAGTAATAGCAGGAGGAGGAGGAATAGAAGGAGGAGGAAGAATAGGAGGAGGAGGAGGAATAAGAGGAGGAGGAGGAGGAGGTCGAGGAAGACGATAACGAGGAGGAGGAGGAGGACGATGGGGCGGAGGTAGACGATAACGAGGAGGAGGAGGAGGAGGAGGAAGAGAGGAGGAGGAGGAGGAGGGAGGAGGAGGAGGAGGAGGAGAGGAGGAGGGGAGGAGGAGGAGGAGGAGGAGGAGGAGGGAGGAGGGAGGAGCAGATGAAGGGGAAACAGTAACAGGAAAATCGCGGTTCTTGCTGTGACGTTTTTTGCAACAGGAGTATCCGTAGGAGGAGGAATAGCAGGAGGAGGAGGAATAGCAGGAGGAGGAGGAATAGCAGGAGGAGGAGGAATAGCAGGAGGAGGAGGAATAGAAGGAGGAGGAGGAATAGGAGGAGGAGGAGGAATAAGAGGAGGATGAGGAGGAGGTCGAGGAAGACGATAACGAGGAGGAGGAGGAGGACGATGGGGCGGAGGTAGACGATAACGAGGAGGAGGAGGAGGAGGAGGAGGAGGAGGAGGAGGAGGAGGAGGAGGAGGAGGAGGAGGGAGGAGGGAGGAGGGAGGAGGGAGGAGGGAGGAGGGAGGAGGGAGGAGCAGATGAAGGGGAAACAGTAACAGGAGAATCGCGGTACTTGCTGTGACGTTTTTTGCAACAGGAGTATCCGTAGGAGGAGGAATAGCAGGAGGAGGAGGAATAGCAGGAGGAGGAGGAATAGCAGGAGGAGGAGGAATAGCAGGAGGAGGAGGAATAGAAGGAGGAGGAGGAATAGGAGGAGGAGGAGGATTAAGAGGAGGATGAGGAGGAGGTCGAGGAAGACGATAACGAGGAGGAGGAGGAGGACGATGAGGCGGAGGTGGACGATAACGAGGAGGAGGAGGAGGAGGGAGGGGGGAGGGGGGGAGGGGGGTAGGGGGAAGGGGGGAGGGAGGGGGGAGGGGGGAGGGGGGAGGGGGGAGGGGGGAGGAGGGAGGAGGAGGAGGAGGAGAGGAGGAGGAGGAGGAGGAGGAGGAGCAGGAGCAGGAGCAGGAGCAGGAGCAGGAGGAGGAGGAGGAGGAGGAGGAGGAGGAGGAGGAGGAGGAGCAGGAGCAGGAGGCAGGAGCAGGAGGCAGGAGGAGGAGGAGGAGGAGGAGGAGGAGGAGGAGGAGGAGCAAAAAGGAGGAGGAGCAAAAAGGAGGAGGAGCAAAAAGGAGGAGGAGCAAAAAGGAGGAGGAGCAAAAAGGAGGAGGAGCAAAAAGGAGGAGGAGCAAAAAGGAGGAGGAGCAAAACGGAGGAGGAGGAGGAATAGCAGGACGAAGAGGAATGGCAGGAGGAGGAGGAATAGCAGGAGGACGAGGAGGAATAGCAGGAGGAGGAGGAATAGCAGGAGGAGGAGGAATAGAAGGAGGAGGAGGAATAGGAGGAGGAGGAGGAATAAGAGGAGGAGGAGGAGGTCGAGGAGGACGAGAACGAGGAGGAGGAGGAGGACGAGGGGGCGGAGGTAGACGAGGAGGAGGAGGGGGAGGAGGAATATCAGGGAAAGGAGGGGGAGGAGGAATAGCAGGAGGGAGAGGAGGAATAGCAGGAGGAGGAGGAGGAGGAGCTGGAGGAGGAGGAATAGCTGGAGGAGGAGGAATAGCATAAGGAGGAGGAGGAATAGCAGGAGGAAGAGGAGGAGGAGGAGGAGGAGGAGGAGGAGGAGGAGGAGGAGGAGGAGGAGGAGGAGGAGGAGGAGGAGGAGGAGGAGGAGGAGGAGATGAAGGGGAAACAGTAACAGGAGAATCGCGGTACTTGCTGTGACGTTTTTTTCAACAGGAGTATCCGTAGGAGGAGGAATAGCAGGAGGAGGAGGAATAGCAGGAGAAGGAGGAATAGCAGGAAGAGGAGGAGTAATAGCAGCAGGAGGAGGAATAGAAGGAGGAGGAAGAATAGGAGGAGGAGGAGGAATAAGAGGAGGATGAGGAGGAGGTCGAGGAAGAC
>JAWQFJ010018682.1:5000-7500 GCA_034096865.1 Theodoxus fluviatilis
TCTCACGCGTCTTCTGTCGTGCTCTCACGCGTCTTCTGTCGCGCTCTCACGCGTCTTCTGTCGCGCTCTCAAGTGTCTCTCACGCTCTCACGCCGCCCTGCTTATACAGAATCACGCCGCCGTGCTTATGCAGAATCACGCCGCCCTGCTTATACAGAATCACGCCGCCCTGCTTATACAGAATACATTTTGCAGGTTATCTAGAACTTTCGACAATTAAGAGCACAGACTAGAGGCTTGTTCACGAGGCGCGGCAAAGCTCAGCGCTGCACAGCGCTTGCGCCGTGAAACGGCTTGTTCAGGACGCGTAGCGCTGCAAAGCGCTGCATGTGATTCGGCGCTTTGCAGCACTGCGCGTCCTGAACAAGCCGTTTCACGGCGCAAGCGCTGTGCAGCGCTGAGCAGCGCTGCACATTGCTGCGCTTCGTGAACAAGGCTTAGATCTCCTTGAAGCTGCGCGAAGCAATGTCACACTTTGAGGGACGACCACGCCCTGGCTACGTCACGTGACTACGCAACTACGGTGTGGAGAGGATGCGTAAAATCTGGAAGCTACCACGATACTGATGGGCAGTGGAACTCGAACTTATCTCCTTGTTCTCCTGTAATTATTACGTGCATCGCACTAGGTTCCACTATCGTGAGACATTTTTGTGCTCGGAATTCAATTGATTGTATGTATCAACATTGTGGCCTTATATAGCCTACAGGGCTGATTGGCTCTTAAACTCCATCCATCCATCCATCCATCCATACATCCATCCATGATGCGCCAGTACATTCCAGAACTTTCACGACACGTATATATATGTCGTGCCTAGATCCTGAAAGTGCCTAAGTTCTTGAATTAGGCAGTCTCTTGCCTAATTTACGAAATAGGCAATGGCTGTGCCTAATCTGTGAAATCAATGTTGACTTTTGCCTAATTTGTGAAATTTCATGATTTAGGCTGCCTATTTCTTCAATTAGGCAGCCCAAGTCATGAACTTAGGCAACGTTTCGATTTAGGCACGACTGCTGTACAATTTAGGCAAAAAAATCTACAGAATAGCCAGAAACCTTGCCTAGTGTGGCAAATCAATTGCGTGTCAGTGTTAGCCAAATCTGCGTGTGTGCGTGCCTCTCACTGCATAGCATAGCCATATATTACGAAATAACTTTAATCTTCAACCGTTTGTGTCGTTCCAAAAAGCATGTGTAGTGCTAGCAGTAAATCCTATGTCACAAAACAAGCAAAGAAATGTTTTTGCAAGTTGGCATAAAAAAGTTGTCATAAAAAGGTGGCATCCCTGATTTTAGTTTGCAATTGATTTGGTTAGAAGTGACTGATCACCCAATTGATTTGTAAATCAAGTCTACTCTCTGAGTGATTGTGATTGAACCGAGCGGTTGACCGGGTGACAACATATCAAGTTTGTGAACACTGTTAACTACTTGGAGAGATAATAATCACACTGGAGCATTTCAGATGACCGGGTGACAACATATCAAGTTTGTGAACACTATTAACTACTTGGAGAGATAATAATCACACTGGAGCATTTCAGATAAACTTCCTCAGTCACTTCTTCACACCAGCACCTGACTGTCAATGTTAGCCAAATCCAGCCATGGAAACTGAAAGGTTAAAGTTTCGTCTTCTCTTTCTCTCTCCTCCCCCTTCTCTCTCTCTTGAATGTGTTCACTGTAGTTAGATATTTTGTTGATGTAGAATGTTATATTACTTGATTTTATGGAAATGTGTGCAAAAGGCTGGAACTGTCACTTGTATTTTAGCCAGAAAATTGAAACCAGATGTTCAATACATACACATGTACATATAAACTTTATGACTTGTTTAATCAGTAAGCTTTTATTTTGATGGGTCGTCGGCCGAAATAAAGATCAATCAATCTCAATCTCAATCTCAATCTCTCTCTCTCTCTCTCTCTCTCTCTCTCTCTCTCTCTCTCTCTCTCTCTCTCTATCTATCTATCTATCTATCTCAAACTATCTATCTATCTCAAACTATCAATCTATCTATCTATCTATCTATCTATCTATCTATCTATCTATCTATCTATCTATCTATCTATCTATCTATCTATCTATCTATCTATCTATCTATCTATCTATCTATCTATCTATCTATCTATCTATCTATCTATCTATCTATCTATCTATCTATCTATCTATCTATCTATCTATCTATCTATCTATCTATCTATCTATCTATCTATCTATCTATCTATCTATCTATCTATCTATCTATCTATCTATCTATCTATCTATCTATCTATCTATCTATATCTATCTATCTATCTATCTATCTATCTATCTATCTATCTATCTATCTATCTATCTATCTATCTATCTATCTATCTAATCTATCTAATCTATCTAATCTATCTAATCTATCTAATCTATCTAATCTATCTAATCTATCTAATCTATCTAATCTATCTAATCTATCTAATCTATCTAATCTATCTAATCTATCTATCTATCTAATCTATCTAAT
>JAWQFJ010018682.1:10000-14193 GCA_034096865.1 Theodoxus fluviatilis
CTGTAGATTTTTTTTGCCTAAATTGTACAGCAGTCGTGCCTAATTCGAAACTTTGCCTAAGTTCATGACTTAGGCTGCCTAATTGAAGAAATAGGCAGCCTAAATCATGAAATTTCACAAATTAGGCAAAAGTCAACATTGATTTCACAGATTAGGCACAGCCATTGCCTATTTCGCAAATTAGGCAAGAGACTGCCTAATTCAAGAACTTAGGCACTTTCAGGATCTAGGCACGATATATATATATATATATATTTAGTGTTTGAAAAATACAAAACCGTGGACAGCAACCGACAAAGTATTCTTTCGTGAGTACAGATGGCCCTAAAAAGGGCCGTTCGTAAGCGGACGTAGACCAAGGAGGGTAGAGCCTCCCGCCCAGGGATGTAGACCGCCGAGTCACAAGGACGTGGCGGCTCTGCCTCTGTGGCACTGGCAGGGCTCCGTCCCTGCTGGCAGGTATACGTCGTGAAGTACTCTCTTGGCAAGCTTTCGGAAATCTTCCTTCATCAGGCCAAGCGTGCTAGCGGGTGGATTGCACGACACTCGACGACGCAGGGTCGCTGAACAGAAGTTCATCAGACTGTTCAGCACGCACCACGCCGGACTCAACAGAGATCTTGGGTTCATGGCGCACTACAAGTGAACTTCTCACGACTTGCACGTGCGTCGCATGAGGTCTCTGGGTCTTGGCGTACCATCCCCTATTTAAGCCGTCCCCGCCAGCCTCTCCCACACTTGGCCTGATGAAGGAAGATTTCCGAAAGCTTGCCAACAGAGTACTTCACGACGTATACCTGCCAGCAGGGACGGAGCCCTGCCAGTGCCACAGAGACAGAGCCGCCACGTCCTTGTGACTCGGCGGTCTACATCCCTGGGCGGGAGGCTCTACCCCCCTTGGTCTACGTCCGCTTACGAACGGCCCTTTTCAAGGCCATCTGTACTCGCGAAAGAATACTTTGTCGGTTGCTGTCCACGGTTCTTTATTTTTCAAACAGTATTTCGACCGACCCCGGCACCTCAGTCTGTATTGTATTTAGTGGTTACTGAAGGTGCAGACTGATCTCTAAAGCAAGTTTCTACTGAAGACCAACATCTAAGAACACTTGCAGAGCAAGTCCATACTCTGAAGTACGGTTCAGGTAAAACCGTTCTACAGTCACAAAGAAACTTTGACTCACGTGTGTAAACACAATGAGTCTACACGATGTTTCGATATCGTTTGCCTGCCTGCATGCCTGTTTGTCTGTCAATCATTCTGCCTGCTTGCCTGCCTGTCTGTCAATCTGTCTGCCTGCTTGTTTGTCTGTCAGTCAGTCTGTTTGCTTGCATGCCTGTCTGTCTGTCTGTCTGTCAGCCTGCCTGCCTATCTGTCTGCCTGCCTGCCTGCCTGTGTGTCTGTCTGTCTACCTGCCTGCCTACCTGCTTGCCTGCCTGCCTATCTGCGTGTGCGTCTGCCATCCTGCCTGTCTGCCTGTGTGTCTCCCTCTATGTCTGCCATCCTGCCCGCCCGCCCGTCCGTCCGTCCGTCCGTCTGTCTGTCTGCCTGTCTGTCTGTCTGTCTGTCTGTCTGTCTGTCTGTCTGTCTGTTAGCGATGTTTTCTCAAAAGATGAGCATCGCTTTGCCAGCAAATTTGGCACGTGGTAAATCTTTTTCAAACAAACTTCATCATTGGCCTTTCTCAAAAGTCATGTCTAAGCGGAGGCCGTGAAATCGTGGAAAACATCTAAATTGACACTTCTGAGAGACGAAGTCTGCCAGTGACATGTCATTCAACTTGGTGAAAGCGTGTTGATAATTGATGTTTTGGGGCGTGGTAATTGTCTTTCTCGAAGGTCGAAGTGTTTTTAACGTTGTGGCCTTATATAGCCTACAAGGCTGATAGGCCCTTAAACTCCATCCATCCATCCATTCATCTCGAAGGTCATGGTCACAGGAGCTAAGGAACAGGTGCAACATGGACATTTTCTCACGGGTGGTGTGAGTCAAAGCCATTACATTGATTACAAAAAGGTTGACAGAAACTTCCTTGTTGTAGCCACTTTAATGATCTCCAAAGTCCAGACCGCAGGAACCTCTGATGTGCATGGTCATTAAAACTGTCACTGTTTGGATGTCATAATTGCCAATATCTTAATACTTGGCAAAGTAAATTTCTAGCAAGTTCATTGCTATGGCTACGAGAAACCTGGTTAAAGCGGTGCGTACCCAGACAGTAGTCAGCTATCTCAAGATGTCTACTCAAAGGATGGCCGGAGATTTCAAGGCGTCCAGGAGTACCGTGACCAAGCGGTGAAGGAAATCACTCCTAGGAATTTCCACAGGATACCCACCTTCCCCCAGACAGGTTGAATGTGGCCTGAGGAACGCCTTGCCCTGTGCAGCGGTTTGACATGCAATAGCATCAGCAGCTCCCCACCACCGACAAGTTCATCCTCCCAGAGTTCCAGACTTAAACCCTGCAAAAAGACCTGATAATGGAATCCCTTCCACGGATGGGCCACACTAGTGGGCTCGTCCGAGGAAAGAGGTGCGATGTTGATCGTTTAATTCGTAGTGACTCACACACAGAGTGACAACCAAATTATTACGTGCGCGCAAGCTCATATACGCAATCTTGGATGGTTATTCCGCCCACAGAATGACAATGAAGTGTGAATAATTGACTAACTGGTGTACACAATGCGCTTTCAGCTGAATTGGATTACGATGAATATTGTGTTTGCAGCAGTCGTTAGGGCGAATCGACTCTGTTTCGAGCATAAACGCCTATGCAAAATCGCAGCCAATCAGATGCCTTGGTTTGCTAGCGGAGCGAGGTCTGCACCTCTCTCCTCGGATGAGTCCACAAGTGTGGCCCATCAGTGGAAGGGATTCCCGGTTGATTGTCCTGTACGTTTTGTACATCAGTGAAACTGGCTGCACTGTTCGTCGCAGCGGGTACACTGTGCAAGTCATAGTGGGCACATTAAACAAGTCGTAGTGGGCACACTATGCAAACCGTTTTGTGCTGATTCTAGATCGCAGGCAGCTTTGAGTTTCGAATTTGGAGTAGTGGCTCGACATGTTGGCAGTAGTGCGTGGCCATTAGGTACCGTGGTTCAATCCTTGCTCGAGATGACTTAATTGCTATTTTCCATCATTACGATCTAAAAACATGTCTGTGTTTCTTTAATGTAATGGAGCGTCAACACGACCGTTTCCGAGTGTTCCTTTACACGTAAAATGATGCCGTGTTGTGTTCGTGCAACATCAGCGTACTTCTGCTGTGGGTGGCTGGAACTTGTGATCACATGCTGCAATAATCAGTGGACTGAATGACTACACCACGTCACTAATGAACTGGGAACGAATGCACTGCTAACGATCCTTAAAGCATATCCAAAATTAATCTCTCTTTCTCTCTGTGTCTCTTTCTCTCTCTCTCTCTCTCTCTCTCTCTCTCTCTCTCTCTCTCTCTCTCTCTCTCTCTGTCTTTCTCTCTCTCTCGCACACACACACACACACACACACGCGCGCGCGCGCGCGCGCTAGCTTTTAACACGCTGTGCGAAGTACAGCAGACTGCTGTGGGTACGCATCAGTGGAGAGATGCACGTTTGGAGGCTGTCAAAGGTGACGTGCACTGACGGGTCCGCAGACGGAAGCACTCGACGAACTCCATGCATGGGTGCTGTAGTATGTGCACGCTGGTAAGAGGGTCTTAGTGTCGCCTGCTTGTCTGCAAAAACCGTGCATGCATGCATGCATTGGAAGTACATGTACCTCGTTCGACAACGGCATGATGGCGACCGAAAAATGGGTTCACCGCGGTCAAGCTGAAAATAGTAACAGCCTTACGACAGCCTCCATTTCTGTAGGATAAGACCTGGAATGCATATAGCACAAAGGCATGTGTCCGTACTTTTTTATATATGTGATGACAACGCGTCTCCGGCCATGGCACAGAAGTCTGAGTGCTAAATATATAAGTGCTCACCTTTGTTTTATCGATAGTTTTCATTGATTTGTACGATGAATGTAACTCCACGTGATTATGTATAAATTATTAATACTCTCACGTCTCTAGAGTCCACTTAAGGACAATCTTGTACGTATTGTTCCCTACCGGTGATGGCTCGCGCACCACTGTCCAGAGACTCGAGACACAAACACGACCGCGGGCGAGGGAGGAGGCCATCGGTGAAGAAGA
>JAWQFJ010018684.1:2500-12500 GCA_034096865.1 Theodoxus fluviatilis
AACTACTGAGTCATATAACTACTTAGTCCTATAACAACTGAGTCATATAACTACTGAGTCATATAACTACTGAGTCATATAACTACTGAGTCATATAACTACTGAGTCCTATACTAACTGAGTCCTACAACAACTGAGTCCTATAACAACTGAGTCCTACAACTACTGAATCCTATAACAGCTGAGTCCTACAACTACTGAATCCTATAACAACTGAGTCGTATAATACTGAATCCTATAACAACTGAATCCTATAACAACTGCGTCCGAAAACAACTGAGTTCTATAACTACTGAGGCCTATTACTACCGAGTTCTATAACTAGTGAGTCATATAACTACAGACTCCTTTAACTACTGAATCATATAACTACTGAGTCATATAACTACTGAGTCCTATACCTACTGAGTCATATACCTACTGAGTCTTATAACTACTGAGTCCTATAACTACTGAGTCCTATACCTACTGAGTCTTATAACTACTGAGTCCTATAACTACTGAGTCCTATACCTACTGAGTCTTATAACTACTGAGTCCTATACTTACTGAATCTTATAACTACTGAGTCCTACACCTACTGAGTCCTTTAACTACTGAGTCTCCCTCTCTCTGCAGGTGGCTGCAGGCCAAGCGTCCTGGCCGTACTTACTACGTCAAATGTGACGACGACGTCTACGTGCACGTGCCGGCACTGCTGGCCCTTCTGCAGGAGGGGGTCCATGAAGGGGAGGTGGTGGGGGCACTAGCTGCTCACTCGTTGGTCATCAGGGACCCCCAGCATAAGTGGTATGTGTCGCCCAAGGACTTCCCATGCCCGCTCTTCCCACCCTACGTGCTGGGGGGCGCCTATGCCATGGCGGGCGGGACGCTGGGGCGGCTGCTTCGGGCATCCCGGGCGTGGCAAGGTGGCGTGCCTGTGGAAGACGTGCTGGTAACGGGATTGCTGGCATGGAGAGCTGGAGTCAAGCCTGTGGATCACTCAGGCTTTCCCGTCTACTGGTTGCAGCCCCGACCCTCATCTTCAGACCTCATTGCAGGGAGGAAGGTCGTCTGCATCAACGTGGCGCCCACAGATATTCTGCAGCTGGACCGCGAGATCCAGGCCTACTACCGCCAGCTGTTCCAGAACAATAGGACCACCACCACGTGACCCTGGGTGTCATCCTACCACAATATGGTGATTCAGAGAAAGTGAACAAATCTCACGGGATTTTGTATCTATTTGACCATATCAGTTGAGCCGAGATGACGTGACCTCAGATTTAGGGATGCTACCGACAGATGTTTCAGAATGAGAAAGCCAGAGATACGACATCTCGGATCCCCGCGTTCCTTACGGAAGTGTTTCATACCAGGAGAGCCAAGACCGCATGTCCCAAGATCTAGGTGTGCCACATGCAGCTAAGTCCGAGGAAAAGGCTTTGATGACCGAATGGCAATGAAAGCTATCCAGTGCGAGGGAGTCAGAGCACAGTATGCATTATTTCAGGTTTGAGTCTTCTTCGGAAGAGCTCTACGGCACAAGATCAGGGCTGCGTGCTTTCAGGTCATGTTGCTGTCTCCAGGTCATGAAGCCATAGCTCCAAGATCAAATATCGTGACCATGGAGGAGGTTTTTTGAAGTAATGTGCAAGCTTTCAATGGATAGCCTTTCAAAGTGGAAAGCCCTGGGGCCGTGTGCATAGGACGGCTATAATCAAGTCCTGTCCTAAATCCTAAGTAACCTCCGCTAATCATTTCCTCAGCACCCAGCTAGAGTGGTGTGCAGGAGACGGAATGAATGTTGACTTAGTTAAGACAGACGCCGGAAGGCATTCCCTGTCTGATTTGCATAACTTAACGTCGTGGCCTGTCGAAAACGAGACTGCCAATGAGCAGTGATTCCCACGAAAACAAAAATGTCGTCCGTTTTGCAAGAGAGAGAGAGAGAGAGAGAGAGAGAGAGAGAGAGAGAGAGAGAGAGCGACGAGCTAACTGGAGTGATGGGGAGGAGATGATATTGGTTGGAAGGAACCTAGTTGTGCAGCATTCAGAAACTCAGAGATGAAAGTTCTTTTCCCTCTCTCACTGTTTTCTTTAGTTAAGGTCAAACAAAGTGAAACAGCAGTACCACGCAGACTACCAAGCCACAAGTTAGTGCTTTAAAGGGAGTTGTATAGTAGCCGCATTAAATGACGATTGGTTGAAAACTCCTGGAAGCCCACCAATCCGAATTCGGCTATGCGTGAAATTTGATAACCACTTTTCGGGATGTTATGTATGAAAACGAACGTTATACTAACAGCACCAGTGGTGTTATATATATTTACGAGACGACAAAGCTAAATTGCCTGCAGATCCTGTAGCAATTTAATTCTGCCAATTTGGAATATGACTTGTTCATGTGGTATGATATACATACTGTGTATGTCTGGGGCATTGAGACTAACAGTCAAGCAGGCCTGACGTGTGAGAAGTGTGCTTCACAGAAAACGCTGGACGGAACACAAACTTACTGGGAATTCAGCCGAAGTCGAATACAAAAGTCTTTCATAGACAATGTCGTGCGGATTGAAATCAAACAATACATCACTAACAAATTAATCAATATGTGTCGTCAATCGTTGTTGAATAATCTTGTGTCAAATGCAATCATTGATGTGTTTTTTTCTGCTTTCACCGCCTATCTCTGTTGTAAATGGATGTTGTATGAGTTAATAAACGTGAATATTGTCAATGCATTGTGAAGGGACGATACTATAGACAACTTAAAACAATATCATATTAGAAATGCAGGATTGCTTACATCATATGTTTTATAATGACAGTCGCCTTCCAGTTGCAGGGTATGTGTGTGTGTGTGTGTGTGTGTGTGTGTGTGTGTGTGAGAGAGAGAGAGAGAGAGAGATAGAGAGAGAGAGAGAGTGAGAGAGATAGAATGAGAGAGAGAGAGTTTTGCGTGCTGATCTGTCAACAAATGGCTTCAGGCGAGGGGAATAGATGGCCATACATTGTCATGACATATCTACATTAGCATTGTACATCTACAGACATCTACGCCCATATATGTTACTCATCAGAACGAAGAAGCCCTAAAATCAAATACGTCATGCTCCAACTCACTCCCAGTCACCAGCACATATTTGCACACACAAACACATACAAGCTGCTCGCACATATGCGAACACACTTGCACACACCTTGGAACCACATAACTACGCAGTAACTGTGCATGAGGAAACACGGCTAAAGTACGAAAAATGAAAAAAAGAGATTTTTCCGAGTATCATTTTATCATTTACGCATAAAAAAGAAAACAAGCACTTTCACAGAGGAAATATTTTCTTTTCTTTTACATTTACGGATTCATCAGGAAAATGTATGCTTGACTTAGTGCGTTGATGACTTTACTCGGCGTTTTCTCAAAAACTGTTTTTTGTTCTTTAGGATTGTTCCTCATGCACGGTGATATGCATATGTTAGCTTGTCGAATCTCAGGGAGCAAAAGTGGTGAGAGCCATCACTGAGTTTGTGAGACTCGCATTGTTTATTTGTATGGTGTTGGTGTTTGCCAAGTTTTTCGTCTTGGGTTAGACGCCTGCTATCTTCCTTTTCATACAGCCTGAGCTGGGCTTCCATGTGTATGGAATACATCTAGCTCCGGTACACCTTACTGTTCGACAAAATGGCAGCTGCTGAATAACAGTTCCCCTCCCATCATTCCCCCTACCCCTCCCTCTCCCCCTACCCTCTCCCATCACTCCCCCTACCCCTCCCTCTCCCCCTACCCCCTCCCATCACTCCCCCTACCCCTCCCTCTCCCCCTACCCTCTCCCATCACTCCTCCTACCCTCCCTCTCCCCCTACCCCTCCCATCCCTCCCCTACCCTCCCTCTCCCCTACCCTCTCCCATCACTCCCCTACCCTCCCTCTCCTCCCTACCCCCTTCCATCACTTTCCCTACCCCCTCAACTCCCCCTTCCTCTTCCCCTACACCCTCCCATCACTCCCCCCTGCCCTCTCCCATCACTCCCCTCTGCCCTCTCCCATCACTCCCCCTACCTCCTCCCATCACTCCTCCCTGCCCCCTTCCATCACTCCCCCTACCCTCTCAACCTCTCCCTTCCTCTTCCCCTACCCCCTCCCATCACTCCCCCTACCCTCTCAACCTATCCCTTCCTCTTCCCCTACACCCTCCCATCACTCCCCCCTGCCCTCTCCCATCACTCCCCCTACCCTCTCCCATCACTCCCCCTACCCCTCCCTCTCCCCCTACCCCCTCCCATCACTTTCCCTACCCCCTCAACCTCCCCCTTCCTCTTCCCCTACACCCTCCCATCACTCCCCCCCTGCCCTCTCCCATCACTCCCCCTACCTCCTCCCATCACTCCCCCCTGCCCTCTCCCATCACTCCCACTAGCTGACCCGTGAAAATCCAATCGCAGATAATTAAACCGCAGAGTGCTTTGCTCAGCGAAGCATGACTAATAATCAGATGGATAGATATAGTTTCATGGTCCATCAAACTTTGTAACTCAAACGTGCACAAAAATCACTACAATAAGAATAAACACACAAAATTAAGTAATTATGACCCTAGATTTATGCCTCTCACGAATCACGTATGAGATGCGGTAGGACAAATCTTATTACGAATGCAAAACGAAAATATAACTGAAATAACAAAACCACCCAAACAAGCCCAAAATTAAATTAAATAAATCTGAGTCGTTAAAAAGGTAGCGGTGTGGTTGTATATAGCGACTCATCACCCATGTCTGTGTCTTAAACCGCTTTATAGTTTATTGAGGGCAGTCAGACAATATGTGAAAGTAAGCAAGCGTTGTGTATTCCTTCATAATGTTTTTTCTCTGCTCATCCTGAGACAACCAAAATCGATACGTTCGTAAGTATGTATTTAATAGTTGCTCAGTATTGTTGTATGACTGTTGAATGGCCTTCAGTTATTTGTGCAGTGTAGCTTTTTATTCTACTCTGTGAAAACCGAAGTGATATTAACTGTATTCTTGTTGACTTTTCTTATGCCGACTTTGCCAAGTGAAGATGACGATGGACTAATAAATGCGTTTTTTAATAACTAAAACTTTTCCTTGATCAACGCAATGTATGACTGACGTTGGAGGGATTCAGAGTGTTCATACTGCAATGACAGTCTACCCTCTTGCAGTTACTGACCAGAGATCTAGCAATTATTGCATGCGTTGCATGCAAAGGAAGTCTGGCAACATAAGCCACTGACTATACTGCATTGATGTACTTTTTTTGCAAATAAAGCATGGTTTTGAAAAAGTAATGAGTTGCTCTCTCTCTCTCTCTCTCTCTCTCTCTCTCTCTCTCTCTCTCTCTCTCTCTCTCTCTCCCATGACCTAATCATCTTATTGCAATTAATAAACTAGACACAAGAGAGACATCATTGAAGTATTGCCAACAATTCCTTCCAGTTCAAGTTGTAGATGAGCATCCCGGGCAGGTCGTCTTTGCATTGAGTGCATTCCGGTAGTCTAGAAACCAATGAAGTCATTCAGCGTACCTGATTTTCTGTTGATTTCCAGTCAACGAGCACTATTCCGCATCAGACAGACGACAGGAAAACGAGCAGGTATAAAGTATCTTTGTTACAGTGGACCGACGTACAAAAACCGTTACAGCATGGCTGGGTTCTTCGGCCCACACTAAATGGGAATGGAGTGACGTCACGCATCACGGAAACCCACCCCAGGCCTCTCAGGTCGGCACGCAGGGTCTGTCTGGTGGAAAATGAAGACAAACATGAACGTCTTCCGATCCACAGTGCTTTGTCACAACACATTTGTTCTGGCTGCAGTAAAACTCGCGGCTCGGACAGTTTTATTTCGGATGGAGAAATATCCATCGTAATGTCCAGAGTTTACCCTAGCTCGGGCTCATTCGAGCTTAGTAGCATGCATCGCCATTTCGTGAGGTACCGGCAAAAAAACCTATCCGAGCCGACTGCTGATCTCCCTATAGCTGGAGTTGCCTCCCGTTACATCCGGGTCTTGCAGGCAGACCGGAAAGACCCGGGCATCGCTGATGAATCTGATCCTCATTTGCATATTCTTGTGAGGCCGCGCCGCTCCCAGTTGCATACAAACTGCAGACACAAGGTAAAGATTTGAAGTGCACGCCAATGGAATTGAGTGAAGGCGAAGAAGAACACGGTGAGGAATGCAGTTCATACATGCACAGCAATATCAAGACGATTGGAACGGGATATTGCCACGACTGGAAATGAGGATTTTTTCTTGGTCAAATACTCTACTCGGGAGAACGAGGGCTCTGGAATGACAAAGCTGGAAAAAGGGAAGACGGATCGTGCTGAGCGTGAGAAGAATTGCGTTGGCCTCGACGAATTCATTTCTTGATAACAAAGTTACCATGCCCTCGACGTATCACTAAGAAGAGCACTGTCTTTGTCATGGTCCGTTCGTCAGATGATTACATAAAAATAAGGACTTGGAAAGAGAAATCAATGACAACGACTCACACATAGAGAATCAAAGATGACGTGGTTTTCATCACTGCTCTTGCCTTTCTCCTCCCTGTCCGACCTATGAAGCACTTCTGCACAATCAATGAAATAGTTTTACAATTGCGGTACAAACTAAGTATCAAAATCACAGAAGACTTACTTACATGCTAGCCTGACATGTACATGCCTACTCTTATACACCAACGAGAGTCAGATCCAGTTAAGATCAATGAGACTGCCAATTGTATATCAACGTGGGTGAAAATGAAATTTGGGCAGCAAATTGTATCACCGTGTCACCAGATGCCCCAACTCTGGAGACCACCACACCCGATCAAGGGACTGCATTTTCCACATCTACAAGAACTGACACTGCTGGACTGGTGCAAACATTATCATTTGGACGCGGGACCCCAGGAGTTATACAGCGTTTCTTCATAGGCTGCAGCTCCAGGATCTGCTACTACTGGTAAACGTTTTTCTCAGGCGCAGTTCTTTGAGAAAGATCTGTATTTATGAAATATCCAGAGAAGTTTTTGCCACCGGCTACTTTTGGGGCGAGTATAGTAAGCCTTGCGATGTATAGGTTCCAGGGAAATGACAATGTTTTATTAATATCACTAACAAGTTCTCACACGTCGACAGGTCAGCGCACTCGAGCATTTTGCTTAACTACCTGAATCAACAATCTGATTTTCAGTTGAGAGGACAACGACAGGGCCCGTCATTGTATCTATTGATGAAGACCTTAGAACCTCAAGATTTCGTTTTAAGCTTAGAGTTTCTTTCTCTTGTGAAACCACAAAAACATCCCCATGCGTTTGTTTCCTTGATCTGAATGCAGAGCGCCCACTGAAAAAAATTCTTGTCTTGTATTTCACTCGATCTCTGACGTCGCGCTAAAGCGATGGGGGAAATTAATAATCTGATTAATCGAAACGGAATGATCTCTGTATTCAAATGGAATGGACTTCAGAACTTGTTCAAAACTTAATCTCACTCTAGCTGACCACACACATTCTTGACCTCTGTCAAACTAGTGCGCCTGAGAACGAAAACGCTGGAATGCTGTGGACATAGTTTCGTGCCATTGACCTCTCCAGAAAATATAACGATCACCCGAGGCGCTTGCAGAACTGCAGGGGAAAAAGTCGACTACAGCGATACGCAAACACGCACACTTTCCATGGGTTTCTGTCTGACATCTCGTCACACCGCGGCCACCCTGTCCTTCAGGCTTTGGCCTGGGACGGTGGTGAAAGCGTGCCGTGATGCTCGATTGAAGGACTCCGCAAGTTTAGGAGATTCGGCTGTGTGTATCGGACAACTTTGACGGGGAAATGTTTTCCCAGCATTGAGAGCAGAGATGGCCACGGGCTCCTTCCAGTGTTGACCTTCGCGCTCGGCCAGCTCTCCTCTCTGGCACGTCCTCTCCCTTGCTGGCAGGCGGGACAACCCAAAGATAGAAGGCCTCGAGCACCGAGAGCCCCTCTTCCTTTGCACACTGCGACCCTCTGGCCCAGTCTATCGTGTTCCTGTAAAAATCAGCTGCGTGACATGGAGGATTTTGGCAGACATGGCGTTGTGATGGAGGTCATGGAGGGGTAGAGGATGGGGGAGGACGGCGATGTGGAACCTGTCGGGTTTTGTGTCTCCAAAAGTGCATCGTAGAGCTTTCTGCATCCTGGAGATTGGCAATCTTCTTTCCTGATTAGAATATTTTTGTCGTCTCTTCTTAGCGGCAGATATTCTGAGGACCTCACGAAGACCTACTGTTTCTACAGTATCTCTGAATCGTTCCAATGCTTCTCTTTATTCTCATAGCCTTTTGAAGAGCCTCCAACAGTATTTGCAACATTTTCTATAGTCTCTCTACAGTACTTCCATACGAGTCTTACGGTGTATCCATGTGTGTTTCTTAGACCTTTCCCCGTAATTATGCTTATGCTACAGTGCTCTGTTACTCGTCTGTCTAGGGGATTGGTTTCTGACGCGGAACACGAGCCTGTAGTAAGATAAATACTTTAATTTCTTTGTGCCAATGAAAAGGCCGTCAAAAGAGGCAGCTTATGAGAATGAAATGTACATGTAATGAGAACTAACAACGGCGCAGGGATGATTAATACAATAACATTACAGTATCTGTGTAATTCACAATAAAATGGTGAAAAATTCTTCAATAGCCTTAACTGCTAAAATAGACGCGTATATAGTCTGCAGAATTATGACGTCATGGTTGCAAGACGTGAAAGTATAGAGGACTCAGGAGCTGCTGCCCACGTCTGTCCAAGACCACCGTTAGAGCGAGACCAACTCAAAACACGTTGTCCAACCACTCCTATCCTCAGAATAAGCTAACTTCCCACTCACCATGGTCATCTCTCGAGTTCACGTGCAGGTCATGAATCAAAGTTCACGTGCGTCGTTAAACTGAAACAGTTCTCACGTTGTTTGTATGCAATTCGCATGAGCGTCTGTTTGGGTTCACACAGACACTAGTTCCGAAGTTGTCAGTTTCCGGAGGTATCACAGAGTGTACTTGCAGCATTCTCACAGCACTGCCGCACTCTCTCCCGTGTTTATCGAGTAGTCCTTTAGTGCTCCAATGGTATTTCAGTGTTCCTATTGTATTGTTATTGTAGCCACATTTCCAGAGTAGTCCAAACTGCTCCTTGTGTGCTCCTACAACGATGAAACAGTGCTTACATAGCATTACCGAAATGTTTCCCATGAGTTTTTCAGGAAGTAAAAGGAGTATTCCCTTATTATATCTACACTGTTTCAGTAAAGTTTCCAGTGCGTTTTGCAATACACATCCAACCCCACCCCCCTACCCACCATAACCCACCCGCCTTCCACTGCTACCCCCTACTTCTGTTTTCTTAACGTGCAGATGTGAGGCTACATTGTTTCTGCATTATTGTCTGCGGCCGTTTGTAAAATCTTCGCTACGTGTTGCCACATTATTCCAGTGGTGTGACCATAATCTTCCCACAGAATTTTCAAACTTTTGAGGGTGTGCTCTAAAGTCCTTCTAGAGCGTTCTCTAACAAGCAGATCAGACTTTCCTTACCTACATCGCCCCCATGGGTATTCTTCCTACGGTACCCATAGTGTCAGCAAGACTGTTCCAAAGTGATCCCCGTACAGTTCCTACACAGGTTCCTCGGAGGACCTCCCCTCCCTTCTTCTCCTCCCCCTCCCTCTCCTCTACCCCTCCCTCCCCCTTCCCCTACCCTTCCCTCCCCCCTAACTCCATCACCCGACTGCCGGCAGACACTGTCGGCAGCTCCAGAAATAAAGGGCAGATCAAGGGGTGTCGGCCAGAAAAAAAATCATCCTACTGTCGAGACGATTTCTTATGCATGGGCCCCTTCGTTGCGAGGAGATCGATAAGCCTTCTACATATTTAATGGACATTCTTCCTCTTTTATACCTCGCAGCTCCCAGAGCAGGGACTTTTACTGCCGTCGCAGATGGGGGAGGCCCGATTCCCGCAAAAATGCT
>JAWQFJ010018684.1:32500-35000 GCA_034096865.1 Theodoxus fluviatilis
GTAAATGTCTCTAGCCCAGTTGACATCACGTGATGGAAGGTTTTCGTCCGAAATTTGCATGAGAAGGTCACACGAGAGGCTTGTGGGATAGCCGATCTGCTCCCTGACATACGCCGTTAAAGTAGTTCTAATACTATTTCGCACAAAACTCATAACTCACTCATGTTGATGCAATAAACATGCGTTTATTCGATACAATAACATGTTTGTGTTTAAAGGGAAACCAGTTTTGACGTCTGAATGATTTCTGTAAAAAGTGGAGGGGAAAAATAGTATCAGAACGAACTATTTTTGGCGAAATGCTATAATGCGAAAGGTCAAGTCTATTACGCATTCATTGTGAACTGTGCCAGAGTCACTTGACTCGGGTTCATAAATTATTTTGGATGAACCCGGACATTGCTTATGAGGACTACCTCAACCTGGAACAACAAGAGAAGGGCGACCAATGAAGACTGGCGATGCGACGTTACGGGGGCCCTCCTAGGCCTGAAGAAGGAGTTAAGTCTTCGATAGCTTTCCCCCGTAACGTCGCTGCGCCAGCATTCATAGGTCACCCTTTTCTTGTTGCTGTTCAAGGTTACAGTCTGACAGCGACCCCCATCCTCTTCGTTTGGCCTTACATAAACGTGCAAGAGTCATTATATGATACTTAATGTGGCAGCGAGCCAGAATGACGTTGAATTATCCCCTGGGTGTGGACATGATCAAAGTCCCTGATTGCCCTCTTGTTCTCTGCAATGGACGTTTGTCATGCTGAAAGGATTATTCAGATTTGTCCGTAAGGTAGCGTCAATGTGTAAAATCACATGGCTCACTACCAGAACTGCACAAACAAGGAAAGCTGGCAGTCTCCGGTTGAAGGCAAATTTCCCATAACTGTATTTCTCATCATCAAGGGCTTGCCTTGGGCAAAGGCTGTTGTTATTTGTTGACTCCAGCCAAAACTCAAGGCTACAGCAAAATGTTGTTATGTTGTACTCTTATGTGGGGATTATCTTCAGCTGTGGTAAGCTCCTAACATAACAACTGGCATTCTCTGGAGACAGAGATCAAATCCCCTGAAGACGGAGTGTGGCTGCCTATATGGCGGGGTGTTCAAAAACAGTCACACACGCAATCATCTTATCCACTACGGTGATCCTGGGAGTGTTTAGCCCAGGCACGCAACAACAACATCATCATCAAGGGCGATGATATTCCTTCAAAACGGCACTAAAGCTCTCGTGACATGTACAGTGGTTGGTAGTTGTTGCCTGCTTGAGAACGTGTCTTCTGCAAAGCGGCATTTCTGAAGAAAAAAACCCGCTTATTAAGAGTGCAAAGTATACTCCAACCAAAGCTTACATAGCATAGGCAATTTCATTGGCTTCTATTTACAAGGAATCGTCTGAAAGGCATTTAAAATGATAATGATACTCTTTAATTTTGTCCTTTTTGAGGGAATACTTTTCGGGGAATTTCACCCCCGGTTGCCGTTGTGCAGTACCCAGTGACCGGTTTTACTCCTTAGTAGTAATGCTGAAATGGCCGTTGTCATCCACATTCGGCGACACTGTACCCCGAGGTACTCTGACCCCGGGGACAGACGATTATTGGCGCTGCTGAAATGGTCGAAGTCGGAAGCATTCGGAACGTCGTTTAGCTTAAGATTACTCCCGAATCACGCGGACCGTTAAGGTGCATGGAGTACAGTACCGCCGAACAAAACGCAGATACATTAACGCGGCCGGATCTTAGCATAACTCCCCGAGTGAAGAACATGTCGCAATATATCACAAGGTCATCGGTATGTCACGTGACTGTGAGGGCGAGATTTCAAACTGGAGTACTCTGTCCCCGGCGACAGAGTACCTCGGGTACAGTGTCGCCGAATGTGGATGACAACGACCATTTCAGCCTTAGGCGGAGAGGCAGTGTGGGTGAAGGACCGTGCTCAAGGTTGCAACTCTAGGATCTGTGCGGCCTCGAACACCGCACCCGTCAGTCTCAAGAAACTACGAATCAAACGTTCTAACAGCCCAGAGCCCACAGAGATGCTCTTTATATATGTATAAGAGTCTCCTGTTTACAGTGACACCACACAATACACGGAATAGTTTGCAAGTAAGGTAAAATCGGGACAATGACGTAATGGGTTATTGCGCAACCATATACAGATTTTTGCGCACGTGCACACGCACACGCACACGCACATGCACACGCACATGCACACGCACACGCACATGCACACGCACACGCACGCACGCACGCACACTCACACACACATACACACACGCGCACGCACACACACATGCACGCACGCACGCACGCACACGCACACGCACACACATGCACGCGCACACACACACACACTCACAAACACACGCACGCACACACACACACACACACACACACACACACACACACACACAAACACACACAAATAGTTCATGGTCTTCTTGTAGATGTCAAAGACAAGCATTTCTTAGTAGTTTTGAAAACATGAAACTCACAAAGT
>JAWQFJ010018684.1:40000-42500 GCA_034096865.1 Theodoxus fluviatilis
ACTGGCTACCGTGTTTTGTCTGACCTCTGCCCTTTGACCTGTCCGGCTTGGGTAACCCTACCGGGAACTGCTGCTCTCGCCGGCATAGGTCTAGGGTCGTGGGGGCATGCAAGCTCCTCGACCACGCCCAGGTATCGATCCTTCGATGAGCACGACAATAATGAAGATGATGATGACGACGACGACGACGACGACGTCGACAATGACGAGGACGATTACGACTACGATGACGAAGAGGAGACATACCAACATTAAACAACCACAAGAAGTTCGAAGTCCCGTCGTTCAGAACACATTTCAAGTTGCGCTACGGTTTAACTTCTGACCAAAGGACCAAGCGATGAATCACTCTTTTACATGTATCAGTGAACAGATACACCGAGATAAACCAACAGAACGCAATGACCATCAGCAATCAGCACCCTGTTTCCTTCCTGTGGAGCAGTCCAACCATTGGCTGCCCGAGCGCCGCACCAGAAGTGAATCACTCCACAATGAGCCCTAACAGGATTTCACTGCCCACAGAGGTACTCTGTTACTCTAGTGTAGTGAGAATCAATAGGACTTACGGGCTTTGCCTCGACAGTATCCACTGCTCGTAAACATTGTCCTGTTCATGTTGGGTACCCGAGATGCATTTCGAATCAGCGTCATGTGGCTTCACTATAAACGGGAGACTTTACTCTTTTCGAGCTGTGCATTTTCCTTGGATAGGAAGGGAATTCCTGCGAGCTAAAAGTCAATAGAATAGCTTGTTTTCCTTAAACTTCTGGTATTAGCAGGGTATTATCTGCACATTTAAAAAAGCCATCTTCTAAAAATGACCGTTTTCAGTATTTTGTGGTGGTTGCCTGTTGTAAACGACAAGGGCAGACTGCGCAGATAAGTCTCTCCTCCGAGTACGTTTGTTGGTGTGACTCGCCAGGCGGATACGCGAGCCACAGTGACGTGGACAGTGGGGGCATTGGTGGGCAGCTCTGCTGGTGTCCTGAGCTGCAGCCCTTCCTCTCTCCCTGGCAATGGCGAGTCGGCTCCGTGTTCAAACAGATATAAAACATCACCAACTGCATACATCATAATGTTAGCAACATTTTGCTGGGAAGTCCTTGCACTTTCTGATGATACTGTAATGTGAAATTCGCGAGAGGCATTAGGCCAGCTCAATTTGGGAGGACTGACCACAGAATAGTCTGTGTGTTATTGTGCGTGCTTTAACGTGGCAACTTTCTATCTTCTCTGAAATATTGAAATCAATCACTTTAAATCCTAGTTATTTTCGGTGTAATTCCACTGGCTCACAAACTCAATTCCTGAAGGATACAGCAACTAGACCATGAATAAACGAGCAATAGTAATATTTTCACAATGTCTCACTTCAGTCGTCAGAAACAACAGAGGCCGGTATCCCAGAAGCAGTGCTAACGCACGACCAGAGGCGCGTTTAGTTTTAAAAGGTGTTTTTAACTTGTTCAGAGTGAGGAACCCTCACGGCGAGTGTGCTCTCAAAGCCCAAACTTTTTTCTCAATTTTGATCTTGTCCACGCGAGCACTCGCCAAAAACTCTCATTTCTGAATATTTTCTGTTACCTTTAAGAACGAGACGCACCTATGGTCCCGCGAGAGAATCGTGTATGATGGGTTAGGATTGCTTCTAAGAAACAGGCCTCAGGTTTACCGCCATGTTGGGAAGGAGATGGAGAGAAAATCATGACGGAGACGGTCAATGCCCTAGCGTGGTCTATTTCGAGATTCCAATCACACACACAGAACTGTGGTAAATTATTAAGTGTCGCTGGCTCTCAAGCGCGGGATCTCATCAGGAAACTGTGGCATTCTCAGCGGAATCTGTTGATGGCACGTCATGTTGTAAGATGTTTCTCCTACCGTGTTGGCTTACAGTGACGGACAATTGCTCAGTCATATAACAAGCGTAATTGGTGTCGGAGCAACTCACGCAAGGAAACATACCTTGAATCCACGTGAGCACTTGTTTGTATTGGATGCAGGCATCAGCTCTTCCTTTTATGCATACTTATATAACTAACACTTATCGCTGTCTAGGTCTCTGTGTGTTAGTGTTTCTGTCTGACAGTCCGTCGAACCAACCGTCCGTCCGTCTGTCCGACCGTACAGCTGTTTGCCTGCCTGCCTGCTTTGCCTGCCTGCCTGCTTGCCTGCTTGCCTGCCTGCCTGCCTGCTTGCCTTCCTGGCCTGCCAATCTTGCTGGCTGGCTGGCTGATAGATGTCAAAATATCTTCTAAATAGGTTATTTTTAAGACAGCACAGTGTGTACCTGCAAGAGGCGACTGAACGCGCGGGAGCATTTTCAGCTGTGATCTGAACGGAGATAGGAAAATGTGTTCAACTTACAATTCTGCGTCTTGGGGGAACCTAAAAAAGAACTTTCCAGCACAGCTGTGCTTGTAGTGAGCATTTTGTGCAGGAAATAATGCTGCAAAAGACACCACCGCGCCTCTTTAGATCTGATCTAACTTTCGCG
>JAWQFJ010018684.1:47500-60613 GCA_034096865.1 Theodoxus fluviatilis
ACTCTGATCAGGAAAGTACAGCTGAGGTGAAATGGATACATCAGGCACAAGGACATGTGACGTCACACCACGTCAGGTCCTCGGCGGCGTTCTGGAGACGGCGAACATCGGGCGCGCAAGGAAGCGTGTCAAGGTCTGGGTGGCGGAACACCTCCGGAATGGCGGGATGCTACCAAG
This sequence comes from Theodoxus fluviatilis, assembly GCA_034096865.1. Taxonomy (NCBI): domain Eukaryota; kingdom Metazoa; phylum Mollusca; class Gastropoda; order Cycloneritida; family Neritidae; genus Theodoxus; species Theodoxus fluviatilis. The sequence continues at coordinate 47,678 of JAWQFJ010018684.1, forward strand.
AGATCTATAATTCCTGGCGAAGGACAGAACCGGCCAGAGGAAGGCTGCAAGGAAAGCGACAGCCACTTTCGAAGACTCCACACAGAGCCAACCCGGCATTGCCAGGAAGAGAAGAAGACCTGAACCTCGGGACATCTGCAGAGGACCGGAATGTCAATGTGGCTCGCGTACACACCTGAGAAGTCACATCGACACACGCACTCGAAGGAGAGAGAGTAGACTTCACGGTCTGCCCTTGCCGCTTGCGACAGGCAGCCACTGCACACCAACAGCGTGCTGACACGTGTAACCAACTGGAATAGCTGGTGGAGGTGAGTCGGGAGCAGCAGACAGCATCTCTTGGATTTCGTCTTGCATGTAGAACAGCTTCAATGCCCGGACCATCAACAGTGTCCCAGAGTCTTGCTTAATTTGAACAGTCTGATATAAACACACGTTCTCGTTACACCTCGCCTGAATCTGTGTCTGACTGTCGATGTTTCTCCTGTCATTCTCTGTCTCACCTTGCCGCGCTTCTTTTTCTTTCTTTCTTTCTTTCTTTCTTTCTTTCTTTCTTATCTGCCGCTGTCTGTCTGTCTGTCGGTCTGTCTGTCGGTCTGTCTGTCGGTCTGTCTGTCTGTCTCTCTGTGTCTGTTTGTCTGTCTGTGTGTCTGTCTCTGTGTGTGTCTGTCTGTCTGTCTGCCTGTCTGTGTGTATGTCTGTCTGTGTGTCTGTATGTGTGTCTGTCTGTTTGTCTGTCTGTGTGTTTGTTTGTGTGTCTGTCTGTCTGTCTGTCAGTCGTTCTGTCGTTCTGTCTGTCTGTCTGTCTGTGTGTCTGTGTGTCTGTCTGTGTGTCTGTCTGTGTGTCTGTCTGTCTGTCTGTCTGTCTGTCTGTGCGTGTGTGTGTCTGTCTGTCCGTGTGTCTGTCTGTGTGTGTGTCTGTCTGTCTGTCTGTCTGTCTGTCTGTCTGTCTGTCTGTCTGTCTGTCTGTCTGTCTGTCTGTCTGTCTGTGTGTGTGTGTGTGTGTCTGTCTGTCTGTCTGTCTGTCTGTCTGTCTGTCTGTCTGTCTGTCTGTCTGTCTGTGTGTGTGTCTGTCTGTCCGTGTCTGTCTGTCTGTGTGTCTGTCTGTCTGTCTGTCTGTCTGTCTGTCTGTCTGTCTGTCTGTCTGTCTGTCTGTCTGTCTGTCTGTCTGTCTGTCTGTGTGTGTGTGTGTCTGTCTGTCTGTGTGTCTGTCTGTGTGTCTGTCTGTCTGTCTGTTTGTCTGTCAGTCTGACTGTCTCTCTCTCTCTTTCTCTCTATATCTCTTTTCCCCTCCCCCCCCCACTCTCTCTCTCTATCTTCTCTCTCTCTCTCTCTCTCTCTCTCTCTCTCTCTCTCTCTCTCTCTCTCTCTCTGTCTCTCCCCACACATCAGTCGTACGTGCAGCAGTTCTCGCCGCACTTGCTGACCTCGCAGCGCCCCTGGGGCGGGAACCCTAATAAAGCCGCGATCGGAATCCCCGAGCCTGGAGCAACCTTTGTCTGTTCCAGCATGGGTTCCTGCAGACTGGGACTGCTCCAGCATGGGTTCCTGCAGACTAGGACTGTTCCAGCATGGGTTCCTGCAGACTGGGACTGCTCCAGCATGGGTTCCTGCAGACTAGGACTGCTCCAGCATGGGTTCCTGCAGACTGGGACTGTTCCAGCATGGGTTCCTGCAGACTAGGACTGCTCCAGCATGGGTTCCTGCAGACTAGGACTGCTCCAGCATGGGTTCCTGCAGACTGGGACTGCTCCAGCATGGGTTCCTGCAGACTACGACTGTTCCAGCATGGGTTCCTGCAGACTAGGACTGTTCCAGCATGGGTTCCTGCAGACTAGGACTGCTCCAGCATGGGTTCCTGCAGACTAGGACTGTTCCAGCATGGGTTCCTGCAGACTAGGACTGTTCCAGCATGGGTTCCTGCAGACTAGGACTGTTCCAGCATGGGTTCCTGCAGACTAGGACTGCTCCAGCATGGGTTCCTGCAGACTAGGACTGTTCCAGCATGGGTTCCTGCAGACTAGGACTGTTCCAGCATGGGTTCCTGCAGACTAGGACTTCCAGCATGGGTTCCTGCAGACTACGACTGTTCCAGCATGGGTTCCTGCAGACTAGGACTGTTCCAGCATGGGTTCCTGCAGACTACGACTGTTCCAGCATGGGTTCCTGCAGACTAGGACTGTTCCAGCATGGCTTCCTGCAGACTAGGACTGCTCCAGCATGGGTTCCTGCAGACTAGGACTGTTCCAGCATGGGTTCCTGCAGACTAGGACTGTTCCAGCATGGGTTCCTGCAGACTAGGACTGTTCCAGCATGGGTTCCTGCAGACTAGGACTGTTCCAGCATGGGTTCCTGCAGACTAGGACTGTTCCAGCATGGGTTCCTGCAGACTAGGACTGTTCCAGCATGGGTTCCTGCAGACTAGGACTGCTCCAGCATGGGTTCCTGCAGACTAGGACTGCTCCAGCATGGGTTCCTGCAGACTAGGACTGTTCCAGCATGGGTTCCTGCAGACTAGGACTGCTCCAGCATGGGTTCCTGCAGACTAGGACTGCTCCAGCATGGGTTCCTGCAGACTAGGACTGTTCCAGCATGGGTTCCTGCAGACTAGGACTGTTCCAGCATGGGTTCCTGCAGACTAGGACTGTTCCAGCATGGGTTCCTGCAGACTAGGACTGCTCCAGCATGGGTTCCTGCAGACTAGGACTGTTCCAGCATGGGTTCCTGCAGACTAGGACTGTTCCAGCATGGGTTCCTGCAGACTAGGACTGCTCCAGCATGGGTTCCTGCAGACTAGGACTGTTCCAGCATGGGTTCCTGCAGACTAGGACTGCTCCAGCATGGGTTCCTGCAGACTAGGACTGTTCCAGCATGGGTTCCTGCAGACTAGGACTGCTCCAGCATGGGTTCCTGCAGACTAGGACTGTTCCAGCATGGGTTCCTGCAGACTAGGACTGTTCCAGCATGGGTTCCTGCAGACTAGGACTGCTCCAGCATGGGTTCCTGCAGACTAGGACTGTTCCAGCATGGGTTCCTGCAGACTAGGACTGTTCCAGCATGGGTTCCTGCAGACTAGGACTGCTCCAGCATGGGTTCCTGCAGACTAGGACTGCTCCAGCATGGGTTCCTGCAGACTAGGACTGCTCCAGCATGGGTTCCTGCAGACTAGGACTGTTCCAGCATGGGTTCCTGCAGACTAGGACTGTTCCAGCATGGGTTCCTGCAGACTAGGACTGTTCCAGCATGGGTTCCTGCAGACTAGGACTGTTCCAGCATGGGTTCCTGCAGACTAGGACTGCTCCAGCATGGGTTCCTGCAGACTAGGACTGCTCCAGCATGGGTTCCTGCAGACTAGGACTGTTCCAGCATGGGTTCCTGCAGACTAGGACTGCTCCAGCATGGGTTCCTGCAGACTAGGACTGCTCCAGCATGGGTTCCTGCAGACTAGGACTGTTCCAGCATGGGTTCCTGCAGACTAGGACTGCTCCAGCATGGGTTCCTGCAGACTAGGACTGCTCCAGCATGGGTTCCTGCAGACTAGGACTGCTCCAGCATGGGTTCCTGCAGACTAGGACTGTTCCAGCATGGGTTCCTGCAGACTAGGACTGCTCCAGCATGGGTTCCTGCAGACTAGGACTGTTCCAGCATGGGTTCCTGCAGACTAGGACTGTTCCAGCATGGGTTCCTGCAGACTAGGACTTCCAGCATGGGTTCCTGCAGACTGGGACTTCCAGCATGGGTTCCTGCAGACTGGGACTTCCAGCATGGGTTCCTGCAGACTAGGACTGCTCCAGCATGGGTTCCTGCAGACTAGGACTGTTCCAGCATGGGTTCCTGCAGACTAGGACTGCTCCAGCATGGGTTCCTGCAGACTAGGACTGTTCCAGCATGGGTTCCTGCAGACTAGGACTGCTCCAGCATGGGTTCCTGCAGACTAGGACTGTTCCAGCATGGGTTCCTGCAGACTAGGACTGTTCCAGCATGGGTTCCTGCAGACTAGGACTGCTCCAGCATGGGTTCCTGCAGACTAGGACTGTTCCAGCATGGGTTCCTGCAGACTAGGACTGTTCCAGCATGGGTTCCTGCAGACTAGGACTGCTCCAGCATGGGTTCCTGCAGACTAGGACTGTTCCAGCATGGGTTCCTGCAGACTAGGACTGCTCCAGCATGGGTTCCTGCAGACTAGGACTGTTCCAGCATGGGTTCCTGCAGACTAGGACTGTTCCAGCATGGGTTCCTGCAGACTAGGACTGCTCCAGCATGGGTTCCTGCAGACTAGGACTGTTCCAGCATGGGTTCCTGCAGACTAGGACTGTTCCAGCATGGGTTCCTGCAGACTAGGACTGCTCCAGCATGGGTTCCTGCAGACTAGGACTGCTCCAGCATGGGTTCCTGCAGACTAGGACTGCTCCAGCATGGGTTCCTGCAGACTAGGACTGTTCCAGCATGGGTTCCTGCAGACTAGGACTGCTCCAGCATGGGTTCCTGCAGACTAGGACTGCTCCAGCATGGGTTCCTGCAGACTAGGACTGTTCCAGCATGGGTTCCTGCAGACTAGGACTGTTCCAGCATGGGTTCCTGCAGACTAGGACTGCTCCAGCATGGGTTCCTGCAGACTAGGACTGCTCCAGCATGGGTTCCTGCAGACTAGGACTGTTCCAGCATGGGTTCCTGCAGACTAGGACTGCTCCAGCATGGGTTCCTGCAGACTAGGACTGCTCCAGCATGGGTTCCTGCAGACTACGACTGTTCCAGCATGGGTTCCTGCAGACTAGGACTGCTCCAGCATGGGTTCCTGCAGACTAGGACTGTTCCAGCATGGGTTCCTGCAGACTAGGACTGCTCCAGCATGGGTTCCTGCAGACTAGGACTGCTCCAGCATGGGTTCCTGTAGGAGAATGAAGCAAGCTGATGGAAGGTATGAAGACGAGGAGCAGGTGAAAGAAGGGATACTGAAAGAAGGAGGAATGAACAGCAGAGGGTACAGGACGAGAAGAGAGGAACTGTTCAAGTCATTTTGGGTTCATGAAGGACTGGGAATGCATCCAGCAATCGGGTTCCCATTACCTTGCCTTGATGAGGTCTGCGTGGCAGTCATCGAAATCCGACCGGAGCCCCATCGGTTTGCCTTTGCTTTTCTCTTATAGTGATGCATGATAGCTCTGTTTAACTCCATCTCATGTCTCAGGCCTGATTTCCCCCCCCCTTTTCGAGACAAAACGTGGTGCTATTTCTTTTAGAACCCGATCTTATTCTTACATTTTTTATAAAAATAGCCCAAAACCTGCCCGAGGACTACAGCGCCTAGCCGCGTCTTTTATTCATTGTGTTGCTTGTGTGTTGTATGTTGTTTAATTTAACATCATGCCAAGTGCCTGTCAAACCAATGTCTTCGTGCGTCGCTTCCAGATAAACTCATGCATTTACACTGACACTGGACGCTATGCGCCCATTGTTCGGAGCGAATATATTACAGGTATATATTTCCCCCTTGCTCGCTATACATTCTGGAAGCATCCGTCATATATTATGATCACACAAGGACGAGTTCTGATGTACTTAGTTATGCTTCTCTACGTCACAGAGTACGTCTTCTTTAGCTTCATATAAAGAGAGGATCTAAATTGTCATATCAGGTCATGATGTGACTGGTGTATCAGAATGCTATATATGCACTCGTCCTGATCCGTGTGTCAATTGGCTCATATTCCATGACTACGTATCATTAAAAAGTCTCCACTAATTACGTTCATAATCCTACTCAATTATCTTACCTAGTACAATCTATCAATATTATCTCTTATCTGTCAATAATAATTATTCTGTGCTTATATTTTTTGATCTTATATAATTACATTACATCACTATATTCGTATCGTACAATTATATCTATGAATTATCTATCACTATTTTTTCATCATCATCATAAGTTGTCAATATTTATGTCGTCATCAATAATTGTACATTTGTCTGTCGTACTGTCACTCGCCTTTGTCATCCATTCTTGTACTGTGTGGCCTAGAATTTATAGACCAGTACAAACTCAACAATTGTAAATTCCCCCTAGCACTAAACAGAATGAGCCTGGTCATACAGCAAGAACCCCCCCCCCCCGCTCCTATTCTGGTCCCCCCCCCATAACTCAGCCAGCCTACTGGACAACCACAGACTGCATCCTAGTTCATTTCAGGATATATGTCGCTGGAGCCGACGACCCCTATCGATAGACTCTAACAGCATGATCGTAGCTTACATAACGCCACGAGCGCGCGGACTCGTTAGCACACGCGAGAGATAGAGAAACCTTTGACACAGGCCTCTGCTGATGCCTGCCCAAACACCACCCCCCCCATTGGGGCTCCTCACTGGCACGACACAAAATGGCACTAGCTCCTAGCACCTGGCGCTATGCCTGCTCAACGCATTCTCAAACCGTAGACCCTGTCTCCCTGATCAGCGATGCGGTTCCGGAGACTGGATATCATATGACGCTGATGTCCTATACACCAAGCCTATGACGCATGAGTATCCTTATTTTTTTGGAGACAAGCTCACTTTCACCAGAATGTCCATCCATTTTCTACTTATCTTTGTTGTTGTCCCTTTTATTCTCCTTTATAGTGTGACATGCAATGAATGCACTGCTGACTGTGCACATTCTCCTAGCTATAGCCGATTCTCTGAGTCTCCTACTCTAGTCCCCGAATCCTCAGCTCCACAATAGTTCGGCTTTTCTACTTCCAAGTCCCATATTGTTCTCACTCCGTTAAGCTGAGTGTTAGAGATCAGTCGCCCGCTGTCGTCAAACGCCCGCCAAGTACCACCCTGCCGCCTCTCTCCCTGAAACAGTCCCAGTCTGAGGAACCTGCATTGCGATTGCCAAATGGTAGTAAACATAGCTGTTGACTAGTATAATCACGTGTTCGAACCTCTATGCAATACGAGCCTAGCATGCACCGCTGCATACGACTCTGCACGACGGAGTCCGACCGATCATCTTTAGTCCCCTGGCCCACATGCCCAAATCATGTTCCCTTAGTGCCCAAGTGATTGTATAGCCAGGAGACTCATTTGCTGAAAAATCAGTCACACAGTCTAAAATGCAGGAAACAACATGCTACTCAGCATGGAATAGTATCACCGATATCGTCCTATGACTCATGATCTTACAAATGCATGCCAATGGAATCGTGCATCTTTCCATACAGACTCCAAAATGTAAGATTGTTATCCTCACTACCTATACGATGAGCTCTTCTCTTATTGTAATCCAGTCATGCCTGCTATTTATAAAGGGCTAACAGAATACTAATTCTATCACTATTGTCTAAAGAACTGCGCCCTAGAGTCTAATTACGACAGTCGACGAAATCTTCTACTAACTGCCACTGCAGCAAGCAATCACATAGTGCATTGCCTGTATCAAAGACTTGTGAAGTCACTCATGTCAACTGGCCATGCTAAGAACACCATGCTCGAGAGCATATGTAGCTACCATCACTCCAGAAGCATCTTTGTACTAGAACAAGGTAACCTACACATGAACTGGCTACTCATTTAGCACCCTCATACTCCCCACTTATCCGCCACAAACAACAGTCGTCACCATGTACACGACGACTAGCTGACAGTCCGCAGAACATAGACGAGTCACTATGTAACGAAGACACATGTTACTGCATCTCGTGATAGCCTTATGACTGATACACCTGCATACATGACTCATGTCCGCATCAGACTGATAATATATTCCACGTGCCTCCCCACCATGAGCATCACTGTCAAAATCCAAGAGCATAAGGATTACAATGATGTAACGCCCCAGACGGACTGACTAGCAGCTTATGCGAGAGAGCCAATTGCGTAAGCACTGCGCACCAGCCGGGAGTTCCCAGACACCTATTGCAGGTTGTTTTTGTAAATACCATGCTGGAGCTTGTATCGCCAGTGGCTGGTGCGACGGTGCTAGTCCGTGCTGGATGCTCAAGCGAGGCATGTGGAGTCCCCGAGTTGCAGTGAACCCCATGCGCGGATGGCCGGGTTTGAACGACCCTCCCACGCTCCCAATGCACACGCAGACACTACACCAGGCTTGGAAAGCCATCAGTGCATTGTATGTCTGCACAGTGGAAGCCCATTAAGCTTAGAGCCGGCCTAGATGTCGAGACTGCCATCAATAGTCAAAGTCTGTCTGAGTGTAACTCCGCGATTTTTTTACAGGGGAGCAGTCACTCCTACCCCCCCCCCCCGATTCTGAGGAGGAACCTACAAATAGCTCCCGACAGCAGTCCCATGTCTGCAGAATCCATGCTGCGGTCTATCAGATCCCAGTCCTGCAGAGAAATCCTCGACCCCTCGAGTACAGCAGTCCTAGTTGTGCAGCGCTCTCTCTCCCCCCCTCCCTCACACCACCCCCCCCCGCAACCACCACACGCGGGGGGCGGGGGCTGCCGCCAGCCAGGTTCGTCGGTTCTGGCCCGGAAAACCCCATTGCTGGAACCCGTCTAGTCTGCAAGGGGAAAGCCCATTGGCTGGGGGGAAAACCAAGATACCGTGGGCTGCCCCACAGGAAACAGGAGGCCCATGCTGGGCAACCCAGTTCGTCAAACGTCTCCTCGCCAGCTTGACCAACAACCATGCAAACTCGGGAAATACAGTCCTTAGGTTCTGCAGAGAAATACCCATTAGTCGCCTACGAGCCGATATACAAAAAACTACCGATGAACATCGTTCAATTGTTTTCTGAGGTGATAAGCACCAGTGCTGGAGCAGTTTTTCCGTCACTATATTGTCATGAGTTTTAGGAAATCTAAATCCAGGTATGAAATCTGCGTAGAGAGGCTATGGCATGTGCTCCTAGATCTAGCAGTTGTGATATTCCTTAGGTCTTGCTGAGTCACTTGCTATCTCTACGCAGGCTTTCACTTAGATATCTGCCGGAGGAGGGAAATAAACCTGATCGCTGGAGCGCAGAGCTCTATTCATAGATAGTTTATATATGGTGTGCTCTTGTAGCGAAGCCCCTGATGATACTAGCTGTGTGAGCCAAGTCCTCTAGTCATGACGATTTGCTATTGAGCAAAGTCCATAGCTGGAATGGTTAGCCATGGTCCTAGTCTGCAGAGGAAACCCCATGCTGGGAGCCCCAGTCTTCCTATCGCAGGAGGGGAAAACAAAACGCCCATCGCCTGGGGCAGCAGGTTCCTTTCATTGTGGTCTCCAGGGGAAAAAAAAAACCCCCATTTGCTGGAAGCCCAGTCCTAGTCTTGACCAGGAAAAAAACCCAATGCTTGGAACAGGTTCCCCACCCGCGGTCTGCTCCAGGACCAAAAAAAAAAAACCCCATGCTTGGGAACCCGCCCAGTTGGGCGCCCAGGGAAAAAACCCATTCGCCTGGGACGGCCCAAAAAGGTCCTAGTTGCAAGGAATCCATGTGGTGAAAAAAAACAGGTTTCCCCTACGTCTGCACAGGGAACCCCCCCCCACACCCCCCATGCTGGGGAAAAAACAGGTTTTTTCCCATGGTCTTGGCAGGGGAAAACCCCATTTGCTGTGGAAAAAAACAGTTCCCCCCCAAAGGTCTGCCATGTAAAACCACCAAACCCCCCCCATTTTTTCACGGTGGGTGGTAAAGTGCAGGAAGTTCCCGTGGACCCTACTGCGAAGGATATCCTAGGTTGTCGAGTGATGGAAAAGGAAGCTGCTCATGCTGTGTGTCGATCACAGGTTGCGTCTCCCTTGCAAGCCAACCATATGTGGGAGGGTGTTCACAGGCTTTCAGGTGTTGGCCGAGCAGATTGCAAAACAACCGCTCCAGATGCTGTGGCATATAACAAACTGCCCCAACACAACTAGGCCTAACTTGAGAGGCGTGAGTGTGTGTTCCGCTACCGTCTGAAGGGGAAGAAAACCCCACCAATAAGCACGATAGATCCTGCCTATGGCTGGCCAGCCACAAGTTTTCGCTATTAGCTCTTTTCATTTTTAAGGAGAAGAAATACACTCAATGCCCATTTTGTACTGGAGAGCACTAAAATAAAGAACCCAGGTTTTTCCTTTAGGTCTTGGCGCAGCGGGGGGAGTAAGCGTGCCACAGTGTCTAGTTATGCCGCTGGAATGCCAAAAACAAAATAACACAAAAGCTCAGGCGGACCTTAGGTTTTTCTGCAGTGAAAAAGAGATGCAAACTCCAAATTTGTAGGGTGGTGAAGAAAAGGAGAAGGGGTTCGGTGTGCTCAGCCAGTTGAAAGCCCTCACAAATTTTTGAGCTGGAGGAAACAGAAGGGTTTCCAGTCTGGGGGGGCCCCAGGGGGGGGGAATTGCAGCATTTTGCTTGGGACAAACAAGAAGACAATAAACCCAGTCCTAGCGCTATCGGTGGCGAAGGGAATAGAAGAGCTCCACCATATATTGATGAGCAACGGCGCCCTTATAGGGTCTGCCTAGGGAAAAAAAAAAATGAACCCCTTGGCTGGCAATGAGAGAGTGCTAGAGAGCTTACACAACGAAGCCTTTCATGATAGCAGAGGTGGAAATGAAGCCTAAGGGCCATTGGCTTTAGGAGAGACTAAAGAAAATACAACACACAAGGTCTGTTAATGTCGAGTAAGTCTGAAGGGGGAGGACGACCGCCATGCCATGGGGGAAAAAGACACAAAAAACCCAGTCCCCAAGTCTTAACAGGGGATGAAACCCCATGCTCTGGGAGAGGTCCTAGTCTAAAGGAAGCCAGCTGGGAAGGGCAGTCATAGTCTGAGTGATACGCCTAGGTGTCGTTGGAGACAAGTAGCGAGGAAATCTGCGGATTTGGGATGACAGGAAGACTCATGCTCTTTTGGATGAGTCTAGTTCTGCCAGGTGAACCCATGCTGCGAGCAGTCCCGAATTCGTGTAACAGAAGGAGATTGAACCCATGCGTCTTGAGCGGAGTCACCAGTCGTGACAAGGAAACCCGCAGACCCCTATTTTGCTGGAGCAAGTGAGGTGGTGCCCAGTAGGAAACATGTCAGTGAGGAATAAACCAATCAGCCTGGGAGCACATATCTCAGCGACCATAGCGATTCGCATGGCAACACATGCCTGGAGGCAGTCGCAGTCGGCAGGAGGAACCCTTTTGCGATGCTTGTAGGTTTTGCGGTGGTGAGGTATATTTAGTGCCATATGAAGCTAAAGTCAAAGCAGATAGTGAACATGACGCATAGCCGCAGTGGAGAACACGAATGTGGTAGCAATCGGACATGACCGAGTGAAAGCACATGAACGTGAGTAGCAGTGCAGTGGAAATACGCCTATGCTGTAGCTAGCATGGAAGGAGACCGGGCAGGTGTTCTCTGGAGCGAGTGATGCTTACATGGATGAGTTACACCTGCGATGTAATTAAGGCGGACTGATTACCAGTCTGGCACGGTATGCATGACTATGATGGCACAGCCTCACGAAGGTGCGTGTAAATTGAGCTGATGTATGAGTGAATAGTGAGTGCAGTCAGCCATTGACTGAGTGAAGAAGCGAGGCGTATGATACAACTACGATAAGTCAAAAACGAATGAGATGAATCAGCACATGAAAATTGCAAATAAGAGCGACTACAGCAGCCTATAGACGAGCTAAGTCTTTCACAAGAAACAGTCACAGCAAATGTCGTAAGCTAGGATGATCATAAGCATTAGGCAAAGCATCATGTATTGTCTCAGGACCAGATACATTTTTTTCGCATCCCCCGTAGAAACTAAAAAACCGCGCCGAGTAGGTTGCGCGCGCGTATGATTTGATCTCTCATTTTAGCTCTCACTGCTCCTGTGTCATAGTTGAGTTGTGACGCCAGATGATCGCTTCCGGAACCACAAGGTTCCTAGTTTTGGAGGTCCCCCCCCCCCCGCCCTTTCATTCCCATTTTTTGTGGGGAACGCGCCTCAAACCCCCAGAGGGGTTCTTGTTTAGTAGGGTCTCTGGGGACGGGGGGCAAAACCATTTTTTCCTTTTCTTTTTCTTTTCCTACCTCTTCTTTGTGGTCGTTGCTCTGGTTTTTGTGAGGAGTACTATGGTTTCCGAGGGGAAACGATCTTTGGCAAGGGAAATGTCATTTTTTCTTCCTCTGTGAGGGGGGGCTACTGGCGGCCGGGGGCGGGGGGGATTTGTCTTCTGAGGGGTTTTCCTTGGGATCGCGGTTTTTCTTGTTCTAGGTGGGGGGGATTGTTCCCAGGATCTGGGCTTACTGGAGTGGGGGAACTTAGGTTGGGACTAGCTACTATGCGCACGAAGCCTACCATCCGGCTGGATTTATTGAGCACGAGAAGAAGGACTCGAAGCAGAAAAATGACTCCAGTTAAAAGCATGGCGAGATACACATCGTATCTGTGTCGCTTGCGATGACTGATCCGTGAAATAAGCTTCCCACTAGCCAGTGAGGCTGTTCTCTGAGGCCAGAGGCACGGCTTTACATATCGGAGCTGAGCTCCGCCCAGCATGGTTCTGTAGGGGACTTGGAGTACCTTGGCTGTACCTAGTTCATTTGTCATGTCCATTGCATTCTCACTTCTAGTCATGTATATCTAAGATCGAGAAGCACTCTGCTCTTCCACTCAGTGTCAACTAGAGGCTCATCTACACTATATCAGCCCCAAGATTCTATGGTTACTCCAATCTCAAATCACGTCCATTGTTGCGTTCCTATGTACACATGCGAATGACAGTATCTAACGAGCAGGATCTGCTACTAAGCAATTGGATAATTAACTAACGCAGTCATTTCAATAGTGCGACTGCTTGTTACCATGCTAAACTCACTCATGTAACTCACTCGCCTTTCGTCTACGTCACTTCACTCAGCTAGGTACTACCACTTTGGCAGCGATAGGAACTGCCCAGACATGGGGGGTTCCTGTAGACTGGGTGACTAGATCCATCTCACAGTCAATCAGATGGATCTCCCATGCG
>JAWQFJ010018688.1:0-7500 GCA_034096865.1 Theodoxus fluviatilis
CCCCCCCCCCCCCCCCCCCCCCCCGCTTGCTAAAGAAAGATTGGAATCACCACCACCACCCCCGCAGATTCCTGACCAGGCAGCAATGGACCTCTACTCTGACCCATTCGTTCACAGCAAAGAAATTCGTCTGCTGTTCTATTCGACATAACAGATACACTTTCTTGTGTTGCGCGCGCACCCTCATTTAGATACAAATTATGCCAAAGCGAAGTTGGTGGAGGACGCACTATGATTGCCTACTGCCGGCTAGGCAAACTGGCTGCAGCCACATTCCCCGAGAGATTGGTGCCGACCCTGATCTAGTCCACGGTTCTGCAAGCTTCCTCCCTCCCTTCTCTGACCTGCCTGAAGCAGTCATCGGCGTACCAATAAATCTGTGGAGCAAACACTGTCGCCCCGTACTTAGACCATCCCAAAGACTATTCATGTGTAACTATATAATCTTTGACCATCCCTAGTTTTGGGGGGAGAATGCATACACGCACGCTACGAGTCAGCCGCCTCCACAGCGTTACAAGTGTAATGACGCACTATAATGAGTTTAACCTATCTTTAGCCAAATGACACATCAGGTTTTGTTTATTCATTACTACGCAGTGTTGACTGTTGTGTGTGTTTTTTGCAAGGAGCAAATTCAGTTCCACTTCCAGGGGACATCGCGACAAGCATCAGTCGATCCATATTCATGATATTGACATTCAAAAGTTTCAGTCAACTACCATGATCTAGCTGAAGGACAGATTATCATCAATAACCAAAAACAAGCCAAGCACAGCTACACTCACCCTGCACATGCCCAAAGTGTTGAACATTTCACCTGTGACAAAATACTTCAATAACGAACTTCAATTCGATTTCACACGTAATGTCTGCAAGTTTCATGCATCACAGTTCACACTCTGCTGTCTGCATAAACCATCTGATAATAAAATAATGAGTTCATTCTCATGCATGCAAATAGGCTATACCTCGAGTCGTGAATGCGAAGTGAAAAATACAGAATGCTAAATCACCAGATAAAATCAGTCATGGTAAGGCTGATGCATGGTGAGCCCATCAAACACTTTCGCAAATAAACTACAGTCTACACCTCTTGCACGAGCTATTAAAAGTATTATCCGACAGCAGTCAAGTTAACCAGCGTCATCATACTTCCAGTCGACGCCGGACACGACAAATGTACATCAGGTAGTGTTCGTAAGCAAAGAAAACAAAAAACTACGACGACCAGAAACAGCTGTATATTCCACATGAACTCGGACAGTACACATGAAGTGCTTTCACTAAGTGACTAACGCAGTGCAACGTGCAAAATGCTCTCGGATCCAACCGATCATTTACATTTTTACAAGCACTGTACCACCTGCATCACGAGTGATCACGTGTGCATGTGCTCATAATGTGGCTGTCTGCGTGACTGTACCAAGGTCCAAGCGGGCTGAAGAACTCTTTCTACTAAGTCGAGGCCAAGTTCAAGCTTTGAGTGAATAAAAATTTACGCATCTTGTAAATTACTTCATGCGTCTCGTGCTAGAACACCACATAGTTAATCGTGAACTTTCTAGATGAATTGAGATAATTGTCTTACCTTGGTATCAGCTTTAATCAACCTGTCGGCCATGGTGCAATGAATGAATGATAAGTGTCAGGGTTAGCGTGGCTGTTCCCGCAAAGCGACTACGATCGAATGACGAAGCAAAGAGCTATCCGTACGAGCATGGATCTATATACGAGTACACGCCGATGGCGGGAACTGCCCTCTGCCGGCTGTCTCAAAACGAGGCAGTATTGTAAATTCAACATTGTTGTTCCGCTCTTCCAATACGAGAGCACTAACAACGTGCATCCAAGCTGTGCGTGGTGACTACTATGAGGTATTCGTTTATACTTAATCTGTTTTATATTCTTTCTGTTTTTATTTGCACTACGAATACGAGCGGCATTTTGTCATTCACAAGCTGGAGTCTGCTGGAGGAGGGATTCAAGAAAAAGGTGATACTGCTTTATTGACAGTCTGAGAGAGAGAGAGAGAGAGAGAACGAACGAACGAACGAACTTTATTTTACAAGGGTAGTGAATTAGGCAGTATTGCCTTTCTTACATTCAGCCCTTGAGGCAAAATATTCAAATGTGGTAAGAGAGAGAGAGAGAGAGAGAGAGAGAGAGAGAGAGAGAGAGAGAGAGAGAGAGAGAGAGAGAGGAGAGAGGGGAGGGGGGGGGGGGGGGAGCTGGGGAAAGGGGAGGAAGGGAAGAGAGAATGAGAGTAAGAGGGTGGTGGGTTGGAGAGAGAGGGTGGGTGGGTTGGAGAGAGAGGGTGGGTGGGATGGAGAGAGGGTGGGGGAGAGGGTGGGGGAGAGGGAGGGAGGGAGGGAGGAGGGAGGAGAGAGAGAGAGAGAGAGAGAGAGAGAGAGAGAGAGAGAGAGAGAGAGAGAGAGAGAGAGAGAGAGAGAGAGAGAGACAGAGAGACAGAGAGAGAGAGAGAGAGGAGAGGAGAGGGAGAGGAGAGAGAGAGAGAGAGAGAGAGAGAGAGAGAGAGGAGAGAGAGAGAGAGAGAGAGAGAGAGAGAGAGAGAGAGAGTCAGTATAGTTATCGCAAGAATTATACATTTGCAATTTCTTAAACATACTAAAATGGATAGATAGTGTATCAGCGAAGCAAAATTTAAGTATGGAACTTGAAGTGACTACAATGACATATATGTACATAAAAAACAATTTTGTAATCATCCAAATGTTAAAAACAAATACATACATGTAGGCCAAAGCCTCTTGGTGTACACTCTCTCCGAGAGAGAGAGAGAGAGAGAGAGAGAGAGAGAGAGAGAGAGAGAGAGAGAGAGAGAGAGAGAGAGAGAGAGAGAGAGAGAGAGAGAGATTGATTGATTGATTCTTTATTATCAAGGATGACATTTTAGGCATTTCTGCCTATCTTACAAATTGTCCATGCTCATAAAGAAATGAAAACATGGATAATTAAGACACAAAATACACAGTAGCTAATCTATGTACAACAATTGGTAAGGTATATGAAGAATATGATCAACAATGACAAATATTTTAGTAGATGCCTTTGACAACTGTCAGCTCAGTGAGTCTTGAAGTTCAAGCAATACGTGTCATATGTACATGCGACAGCAGTGAGATCATCTGAATAGAAAATCACGTACGGCTGAAATGGTCGCTATCGGCAACATTTCCGGACACTAGCTGTCCGATCGGACAGAGTACCTCAGTTTGAAATCTCGTCCTTACAGTCACGTGACATACCGATGATAGCGCTCAGCTCAGACCGCAGCCGCCACTCCGCCTGACTGACTTCACACGCCCGGGGATCGAGTTATGCTAAGATCCGGCCGCGTTAATGTATCTGCGTTTTGTGACAAACGTCTTGCTCGGCGGTACTGTACTCCATGCACCTTAACGGTCCGCGTGATTCGGGTGTAATCTTAAGCTAAAGTTAACGCCGTTCCGAATGTTTCCGACTTCGACCATTTCAGCAGCGCCAATAAGCGTCGTTTATCCCTCCAGGTTTACTGGAGGTCCTACAGACTTTATCTGCCTGTGCGTCTGTCTGTGTGTCCCGACTTAACGGCTGATATCTAAAAAACTACTGGACGGATTTCCTTGACATTTTGCACACTTACTGGAAGTTAGGTCCGATTGAATGTATCAAATTTTCAGAATCGAGGTTTGAAAAGAAAGTGTTTTTTTAAGGTCGTAAACTCGAAAGCACCTCCCTAAAATGTATATTGATGGAATGGCGAAATGGAAAATGTGTGACGTCATCAATAACGTGACGAAATTTTATCTGTATCATCGTCTCTCTGTCCCGACTTAACGGCTGATTTCTCAAAAACTACTGGACGGATTTCCTTGACATTTTGCACACTTACTGGAAGTTAGGTCCGATTGAATGTATCAAATTTTCAGCATCGAGGTTTGAAAAGAAATTGATTTATTTAGGTCGTAAACTCGAAACCCCCCCCCTGAGATTTCAATTGACGGAATAGCCAGATCGAGTCAAACAGAGTTATCTTTTCCTACTTTCACAAAACAATGAGTAGAGTAGAGTAGAGTAGATTCTTCGGCCTTCTTAGGCGTCCAGGGCCTGTTGCCGATTCTGATGGTTCTCTGGCTGTATTTGCATCGCTCTTACGGATACTGGTCTTCTGACCAGGCCTAGTCTTTTTCACTTGTGAAAAAAGAAAAAAAGAAAGCTTATACGAGAAGATTATTGACGTTGATGGGTTAGATCCGTATGAAACACCAAACAGTTTGTGGTCTGTCGACAAAAACCAGTTGCCGGACATAAACCACGCCAGGATTGTACAATATTTTGTGCTGGGCAAAAGTGCGAGAATTTTGCAGCCTTCAAAAGCTTGGGAGCTTACAGGACTTTCGTCTGTGGTTAATAATAATAATAATAATACAGACTATTTGTACGCACATACCTTCCCTAATAGGCAAGCTCATGGCGTTTACAATGAAAAAGTCCACACTCATACAAAGCATTCCAACACTCGCACACTGTACAGTTGAAATAAAGAAAAATTAAATACAATACAATTAATTAAATAGCAAGCAATAAACAAAACACGAAACATAAAAGAGGCGCCTTGTGAAGCACTTCACTGCTCGTCAGGAAAGACTGACCGGAACAGGTGCGAGAAGTGCGAAGCTACAAACCAGATGGCTGTCAGAACACAGTAGTTTCAGCAAAGGTAAATGGTCTGAAATAAACGTATTTTGTTTACTCCCAGGGTAAAATCTCATCTCACACCTTCCTATTTCACGGTCACTTGTAAGTTGTCGCTGCGAACGCTATAAATGCTTTACAAAAACTCAGGCACACCAGATCTCCAATGACAGGATTGGTAGAGCGTTGGTCTCTTGGTCATGCGTGACCAGGTTCGATTCTGCGCTGAAACTTTTTTTCTCTCTTTTTCAAGAGGTTGTGGGTTCGAACCCGACCTGGTTTTGTGTGTGTGTGCGTTTTCCCCCTCTTTTCTCGAGAGGTTGCGGGTTCGAACCCGATCTTCTTTTTTTTATGCCAAAACCTGGAGGTTCAGCGCCAGTGGTTTTTATAGGACGGTAAAATCTCATCGTACACAGTCCTATTTCACTGTCACTTGTAAGTTGTCGCTGCGAATGAGGCCTATTCCCAAAACGTCGACCCAGATTTGTACCGGTCCAATCAGATTGAACAAACATTGAATATCGGTGCAATTGATATTGCTGTTTTGTAGAATCAAAAAGGCAAATAAGGTAACAGAACAAAACCCTGTTGTTAGTCTCTGCGACATCTTGGCCTTTCTTTCTCCCCTTTAATCTGTCCTGCATACTCTCTTCCCGTCTTTTCTAGTATTTGTTAAGTTACAAAACGCAAAACATAACAAATTCTCACCATTTACAAAGTGATCCGAACAAACATATTGATCTGCCTTAGTGTCAAAAGTGAGTGACTTCAGGTTCAGTTGAGCGATCCACTCACGGCGCCTTTGAGTTGTGAGATCCAGCATTTCCTTGCCTTTTCACGTTGCAACACGCGGTACGACCAAAAAAAAAGTCGATCATTCTCTCTGTCATGCTGATTGTGGCAGTTCTTCACACATCAGGAGGTCACCATTGTAGAAACAAAAAACTTTCTGCTCCAAAAACAGTCGTGTCTTTCACAGATTTTGTAAGCGACGCGCCGTTGTTTCCCTAGAAGTAGGAAAAGATCACTCTGTCTTCCCGAGTGTGTCTCGATCTCGACGGAGCTCATAAAGCAGTTTGGCAGGAGTGATGGGAGCGAACGCCGGATTGCAATTGATATAATAAGTCAAATTGGTCAAGATACGAGAAAAGATGTTTGTGAACGTGTCTTTCTTGTGGTTTGGAGATAAGAGGCAAAATTGAGATGAGACGGTAATCATCGGGTACTGAAGCAGTCTTAGATTTAGGCAATGGAATGACCTCGCCTGCTGAAGACGAGACGGGAAGATACTGTTTCTTATACACAAGTTATAAATGTATGTCAATGAAGGCAGTATTGCGGGGAGCGAAATTTTTTGTAAATGAGAACTGATGCCATCAAGGTCCGTGGATCGTTTGCTTGAAAGTTGAAAGATATATTGCATCACCCGATGTGAGGTGACAGTAGAAATATGGAATGCAGCATCATGAGAAAATCTTTCATTACAGATATCCTCAATACGTTGAACAATATCCCCCGATAGACAGAGAGAGAGAGAGAGAGAGAGAGAGAGAGAGAGAGAGAGAGAGAGAGAGAGAGAGAGAGAGAGAGAGAGAGAGAATGCGGGTATTTCCAGTGGAGTTGCCTTGGTACAAACTGGAAGCATTTGTCTCACATTAGCTAATAACCGTATTTAGTCCAATTTGTGACAGCAGAATTGACCTATAATTGTTATGAAAATTTTCATCTATGATCTTATCTGCGGCAATCGACGAAATTTGATAAGAACTATCTACTCTGGGACCCTAATCTGGCAAAAGAGGTCAAAGTTGAAAGTCTGTGAAACTGGGGCTCTCCATGTGAATTGGGGCCCAGCTGTAGCTCTTAAAGCTAAAATTCCGTTTCTCTGTTCCAAAGGCCTGGTCTTCCTCATAGGCGTTTGCTTTCACTATTGTTTTAAAAACTGTAACTTTAAAATTGTGGTCATCAAACGAGCTGTAGCACGAATTGAATCAAACGAGTGAAATGATCGTAGACCCGTTCTGTAGTGAGATCCGACGCTTCATTCAAGCGAAAGTAACGAGGTGTGTTCGTGAAACGGATTTCTTTTGGTTAGGGACCGCTATTGTGGAGGGCCGCTATTGCGGAGGGCCGCTATTGCGGGGGGCCGCTATTGCGGGATTTTTAAAATCAAAAGTTCTTAAGGCCAGTTTAATTCTTTTGTCCTAAAACTCATTAAAAAAAACCATAAACTTTTTGTTACTTTTTAAAATAATTTTTTCGTGTTTTTTTTCTATTGCGGGAGGCCGCTATTGCGGGATTTTTTTCGGTCAAAAGTTCTTAGGGCCATTTTGATTCTTTTGTATTAAAACGCCTAAAAAACCATAAAATATTTGTTACTTGTTTCGGAAAAAACTGTTTTTCGGTTTTAAAAAAAAACAAACATTTTTGTAGCCCATTTTGATTCTTTTCTCCCAAAACGCCAAAACAAAAATTGTATGTTTTTTTAGGCGTTTCAAGAGGGTGAAAATGGTCAGAATCTTCCGGTAGGTTCAGTAGCCGTAGTTTTTATCAATAACGGGTGAAGCTTTATATTCTAACTCCATCCCACGTTTGACTCTCAACGGGTGATCCCTACGCCCTAACTCCAGGGCCCGACGCTGATGTTGGACACAAACGTGACAAAAAGTAACGCGTCCGGATTTAGGTGAAACTCCCCGGACAGGCTAAGTTCAGTCAGGCGGGGTGACGGGTGCGGCCTAGGCTGAGCGCTATCGGTAAAACCCGATCAATAAATTTTGGGGAAAATTTTTTGAAAATAAA
>JAWQFJ010018688.1:15000-20000 GCA_034096865.1 Theodoxus fluviatilis
GTTTTTGGTGACTTTTGATAGGACAAACCCTGCAGCACCTAGATCCTCATGTGTCGGGGTTTCCAGTGTTGATCACAGAATTTGTGGCCATTCGCCAAAAATCCTCATGTGTCGGGGTTTCCAGTGTTGATCACAGAACTTGTGGCTATTCGCCAAAAATCCTCATGTGTCGGGGTTCCAGTGTTGATCACAGAACTTGTGACCATTCGCCAAAAATCCTCATGTGTCGGGGTTCCAGTGTTGATCACAGAACTTGTGACCATTCGCCAAAAATCCTCATGTGTCGGGGTTTCCAGTGTTGATCACAGAACTTGTGACCATTCGCCAAAAATCCTCATGTGTCGGAGTTTCCAGTGTTGATCACAGAACTTGTGGCCATTCGCCAAAGATCCTCATGTGTCGGGGTTTCCAGTGTTGATCACAGAATTTGTGGCCATTCGCCAAAAATCCTCATGTGTCGGGGTTTCCAGTGTTGATCACAGAACTTGTGGCTATTCGCCAAAAATCCTCATGTGTCGGGGTTCCAGTGTTGATCACAGAACTTGTGACCATTCGCCAAAAATCCTCATGTGTCGGGGTTCCAGTGTTGATCACAGAACTTGTGACCATTCGCCAAAAATCCTCATGTGTCGGGGTTTCCAGTGTTGATCACAGAACTTGTGACCATTCGCCAAAAATCCTCATGTGTCGGAGTTTCCAGTGTTGATCACAGAACTTGTGGCCATTCGCCAAAGATCCTCATGTGTCGGGGGTTCCAGTGTTGATCACAGAACTTGTGGCCATTCGCCAAAGATCCTCATGTGTCGGGGGTTCCAGTGTTGATCACAGAACCTGTGGCCATTCGCCAAAGTTCCTCATGTGTCGGGGGTTCCAGTGTTGATCACATAACTTGTGGCCATTCGGCACCGCACTGGTGTCGGGTTTGTCTACATGCCGTGCAGAGGTGCAGGGGTGCCATGCATTTTCCAAACACCCATGTGTCTGAGACAAGAGGGGGAAATAGATGAAAAGGAAGGAGGGAAAGAAGAAAAGAAAGAAAAAAGAAAAAGAATGAGAGCCTAAACGTTAACCCCAACTCGCTTACAAAGTAGAAAGGCAGCCTTCACTCAAATATAAATGCAACTTTACAAATTGATTTAAACGGCAAAGTATGTAATTAGACATTTACATGTGTAAGTATTTGGAAAAAGCATGGCGCCACAGAGGTATGTCTGTGGCATCAGACTTGTAGAATGGCAGGAAAGTAAAACTAAAACTTTCAAAAGTGCATTCTGTCATTATAATATACATCCCCATGCTAAAAATGTATTGAAATACAAATAGCACTAAAAAGCTTGTGTATGAAGGTCCAAAGTGAGAAAATGAGTCACAAAAATCTTCCTCGCTGTCTCTCCCATGTGCTGAACTACTTTAGTCCATGGTCTTCGGCGCATTCTGAAAGGATGAAGAGCTCTGTCAGAGTGACGAGGTTGGAGATCTCGGGCCGTGCCACTGGGAGGCTCTACAGGGCTGTTTAGGGGTTGGGCAGGTTGAAGACATCCCATATGGAGAAGTTCTGCTTGCCCCACCACAACCAGTAACGCTGCAGAGCCACCTGGCTGTGAGTGGTCAGGTGCTTGGCGTACTTCTGGGTCGTCACGAAGTCGTCCCTGAAAAGGCTGACGCCGTCTGCCATGGCTTGGAACAGGTTCAGGTGGGCTATGGTGGTTTTGGCGGCTTTGTGGGGTGGTAGCATAGGAGGGAGCGGTTCCAGGGGCACCTGGGCACACAGCTCCTCCGTCTTCCGCTCCTGTTGCTTCAGCTTGGATTTGGAGGCCCGAGGGTCTGTCGGCTCGGGAACAGACTCTCCGCAGTGACGCAACAGCAGTCTGGCACGTTGCAGCTCCTCATTCCGTCGCCTGTTCCTCGCGGCTATCGCCATCCAGCTGTTGGCCACCATGGCATTGGAGCTCGGCAAGAGCAGCTTCACTTCATTCAAGACCTTGACCCACGCTTGAGATATGAGGGCATGCGAAGGCTTGGAGTCGGCGTCCTGCTTGGCGACAGACAGCGTGGGAATGCTGGCGGTCGTGCGCAAGGAAACGGCGGCAGCCACTGTGCTGTCCACGTGACCAGACTTATCCCCTCCCTCTCCCGTGGTTTCCTTTCCTTTCCCAAAACCAGCTGCCGCTGTCGGTTTCTTCTCTTCCCCCTGTGTCTCGAGGCAGGGCGTCTTCGTGGGTTTCTTCTCGCTTTCGTCTTCTGCAGTCGGAGCAATCAGGGGGGGCTGGGGGTCAGGGAGGTATTTGAGTCTTCCTTCCAAGTGCACCAGGCTCACACGCGGCCACAGCCGTCCCATCCGCATCATCAGCTTCTCCTTCCGGGCCTGCGTAGAGACGACAGAGACATGTGACGTCATGGTGCCAGACTCAAGCCTGCCTTGGCAGTGAGTACACCACCAACTGGCAAAGTGTGGTCAGTTTGCCTGGTTTCTTGGGAAAGTGTACGATTGATATAATTTCAGAGTTAGAAAATTATTTTGACAGATCATTAAGCATGCTCCGAGCCTTCGTAATCCTGTCAGCAGAGGTCAGTGTAAATGCCCATTCCTGACAGACCAGGGAATCTTATTCTTTTATTGTCAGACATATTTCAAGCTTGGGGGCTATCTCGTTAACATTTATTACAATTTTTGCGACCCATATTTGGAATGAGAGTGCGTGGATCAAGACTCCATGCTATGTTTTTTTTTCTGAACCACCACCCAGCAACTGCGTGTAAGCTTGGCCAGCGAGTATATATTGTATACACAATCACAATCACTTAATGGAAGGGTTAAGAAATGCACGCACGGCCAAAAGAAACACCCTCTCCCACCCCCCACCCCCAATGAAACAAGGACAGAATACAATGTACGAATGGATGAATAAAGAATGAAAAGTGAGAGAATAAATTATTTAAGGATGAACTAAAGAATAACAGTGAATGAATACATGGATGAATGAATGAATGAATGAATGAACAAATGAACGAATGAAAAAGTGGATGGATGGATGATTCATTAACAATGATCAAAAGGAACAAAAAAGGGACAAAGAAATCAAAACCAGCCACCGAATCAAACATCTGACCCAATTCTCTTTTTACGTCCACAACTCTGTTGCTATACGTCAGAGTTGAAGACGATCTAGCCATGGCCGATTGCGTGATCAGCTCTGCACCTTTTCAGTCACTTCGGCGACCGTGACGGTGGCAGTCTTCCAGCACTGGCGAACCTCCTGACTGAGGCTGAAGGTGCTGCCGAGCTCCCTGTTGGGCGTGAGGTCGTCATCGATGACCATCTTGTCCAAAATGGCCAACTCTCTGTCCGTCACTTCCCACAGCTCCGTCAGAAAGCGGCGTGCGCAGTTGGCGATCCTCTCGGACAGCCGCTGTCCGAAGGAGAAGATGAGTTTGGAGACCTCCTTCCTGTGAGCGCGTCGTATCGTCCTGTAGAGCTTCTGAGTCACAGCCGTGTCCACAATGCCCTTGTAGGTGGTCTTCGGTGCGCTGTCTTGGTGAAGGTGCTCGTACATCAGTCTGTACTGACGGTTGACCCAGTCGAACCTGGAATGAAGCAACATCCCAACCGACCAGTCCAGTGCGTGCATCCTGTGTGGAGAGGCGGTTTCGCAGGCGTGCTGGGTGCACGGGGATAGTGGATTCTCTTCACTTACTACACCACATTCCTCTGAAGGCTACCTACCATATCCTTGGCGCCCTCGTGCACGCACATGGACACGCACATGCGCGCACGCACGCACACACAGAGGCAGATAGAAGGCATACAGACGAAAAGACGGACAGAGAGACAGACAGGCAAACAGAACGGCAGGCAGGCAGAGAGTGAGCCAGAAGGGCAGGCAGGTAGGTTGGCAGACGACCAGGCAGACAGGTAGGCTGGCAGACGACCAGGCAGACAGGTAGGCTGGCAGACGACCAGGCAGTCAGGTAGGCTGGCAGACGACCAGGCAGACAGGTAGGTAGGTAGACGACCAGGCAGACAGGTAGGCTGGCAGACGACCAGGCAGACAGGTAGGCTGGCAGACGACCAGGCAGACAGACAGTTAGTCAGACGACGAGGCAGACAGGTAGGTTGGCAGGCAGACAGGTAGGCTGGCAGACGACCAGCCATACACGTAGGCTGACAGACGACCAGGCAGACAGGTAGGTAGGTAGACGACCAGGCAGATTGGTAGACTAGCAGACGACCAGGCAGACAGGTAGACTAGCAGACGACCAGGCAGACAGGTACACTAGCAGACGACCAGGCAGACAGGTAGACTAGCAGATGACCAGGCAGACAGGTAGGCAGACGACCAGGCAGACAGGTAGGCTGGCAGACAGGTAGGTAGGTAGACGACCAGGCAGACGGGTAGACTAAAAGACGACCAGGCAGACAGGTAGGTTGGCACGCGCCCAGGTAGACTAGTAGACGACCAGGCAGACAGGTAGGCAGACGACTAGGCAGACAGGTAGGCAGCGAGACGACCAGGCAGACAGGTAGGCAGACGACCAGGCAGACAGGTAGGCAGACAACCAGACAGACATGTAGGCAGACGACCAGACAGACAGGTATGTAGACGACCAGGCAGACATCCAGAGAGACATGTAGGCAGACGACCAGGCAGACAGGTAGGCAGACGACCAGGCAGACAGGTAGGCAGACGACCAGGCAGACATGTATGTAGACGACCAGGCAGACATGTAGGCAGACGACGAGGCAGACAGGTAGGCTGCCAGACGACCAGGCAGACAGGTATGTAGACGACCAGGCAGACATGTAGGCAGACGACCAGACAGACAGGTAGGCAGACAACTAGGCAGGCAGGTTTGTAGACGACCAGGCAGACAGGTAGGCAGACGACCAGGCAGACAGGTATGTAGACGACCAGGCAGACTTGTTGGCAGACGATCAGGCAGACAGGTAGGCAGATGACAAGGCAGACAGGTAGGCTGCCAGACGACCAGGCAGACAGGTA
>JAWQFJ010018690.1:2500-5000 GCA_034096865.1 Theodoxus fluviatilis
CCTTCTCAACCTAAGCACGAGGGAATGGGAAGTTTGTGTCCACGTGTCAGGCACGTCCACTGTGATTTCTTCGGAGCAAGTGTTGCCTGAAGAATGTATAAAAACTGAAGGGAAAAATCCTAGGGTTTGGAAAATGAGGAGATGAATGTGTTTGTGTGAGTGTGTGTGTGTGTGTGTGTGTGTGTGTGTGTGTGTGTGTGTGTGTGTGTGTGTGTGTGTGTGTGTGTGTGAGTTGTTTGTGTGCGAGAGAGAGAGAGAGGGTGGGGTGGGGGGGGGGGGAGGGAGGGAGGGAGGGAGGGAGGGAGGGAGGGAGGGAGGGAGGGAGGGAGGGAGGGAGGGAGGGAGGAGGGAGGGAGGGAGGGAGGGAGGGAGGGAGGGAGGGAGGGAGGGAGGGAGGGAGGGAGGGAGGGAGGGAGGGAGGGAGGGAGGGAGGGAGGGAGGGAGGGAGGGAGGGAGGGAGGGAGGGAGGGAGGGAGGGAGGGAGGGAGAGAGAGATTGATTAATTGATTGATTCTTTATATATCAAGGATGAAAATTTAGGCATTTCTGCCTATCTTACACATTGTCCTTGCTCATAAAGACATGAAAACATGGATAGATAAGAAAAAATCCACAGTAGCTAATCTATGTACAACAGTTGGTAAGGTATATGAAGAATATGATCAACAATGATAAAGATTTTAGTAGATGCCTTTGACAACTGTCAGCTCAGTGAGTCTTCAAGTTCAAGCAAATACGTGTCATATGTACAGGCGACAGCAGTGAGATCATCTGAATAGATAATCACGTATGGATGCTTTAAAAGATTTCATGGACGTATTGCTCCTTAGGTGCAATGGGAATGTATTCCGTATCATAAAACCTGAATATGTAATACTGTCTTTGAAAATGTCTACTCTAGGTTGTGGTAGAATGAAAGTGTTGCGAGATAGTGAATGGCTTGTTTGAGGACGTATGAAGAGAGAGAGAGAGAGAGACAGAGAGACAGAGAGACAGAGAGAGAGACACAGAGATAGACAGACAGAGAGAGAGACAGAGAGAGAGACAGAGAGAGAGACAGAGAGAGAGACAGAGAGAAAGACAGAGAGACAGAGACAGAGATAGAGAGAGAGAGAGAGAGAGTACCAAATTTAATCTGACTTGAAAAAACTTTATTTTACAAGTATATTAAATTTGGCTGACTTTCTTACTTTCAGCCTTCAATTAAAAAAAATAACACATCACAATCAGTGACAAGTAAATACCATGATTTCATAATTACAACAATTATATTACATAGCAATCGCCAATGTAATTTACAATGAGGTGAGAGATGGAAGAGGATTGATTTCAGTACTCTCTCTCTCTCTCTCTCTCTCTCTCTCTCTCTCTCTCTCTCTCTCTCTCTCTTACCACATTTGAATATTTTGCCTCAAGGGCTGAATGTAAGAAAGGCACTTCTTCCTAATTCACTACCCTTGTAAAATAAAGTTCGTTCGTTCGTTCATTCTCTCTCTCTCTCTCTCTCTCTCTCTCTCTCTCTCTCTCTCTCTCTCTCGCTCGCTAGCTCTCTTCTAAACAAAGTTGACAATAACGAACATTTTCCCCAGGGAAAGTCATACTTCCTTCTTAAAAATGCGAGGACTTCAGGCCTCTCCGTGATCAGATGCCACACTGCACCTTCTGATTTGCACCAAGACAAACCCTCAGTCCTAGTTCTTCCCGTATTTCCAAACCCTAGGAACAGGCGATTCCATCAGCGAAAGTCATTTTGGCGTCGCGATAGGACGCCCACGCATTTTTGCTTAATTTAGCTTTTGAGGCCGAGATGCACCTCTAAGTCAAGATAAAAGGATATCCCGTCAAAACATCCTTGACCCGGGAGAGTTAGCGAGAGCAGACAGCTCCCGATGCCACATTAACTTGATTAATTACCTTGATGGCTTCCATGCTGCGGGAACAACAAGTGTTCATCTCCGCAGTTTGTGGGACTGGCACGTCACCGCGCTACTGCATGTTGCAGTGCTGCGGCCAGGCAGTCCGTCCTGGCAACCAATCTCCATTGGATTTCAGTTGAGCTTTGTTGGAGACTTAAAAGGTAATGATGAGGAAAGACCGGAAAATTGCCCTTAGGATGAAATGGCCTCACAGCCAATATTTTACAATTGAGACCACGTGAGTCTTCACTAGTGGTCATCTTGACAGTGGTTGCAGCACAGTGTTCGCTTCTTTCCTCTCTCTCTCTCTCTCTCTCTCTCTCTATCTATCTCTCTCTCTCTCACACACACACACTCTTTCTCTCTCTCTTTCTCTCTCTATCTCTCTTTCTCTCTCTTTCTTTCTCTTTCTCTCTTTCTCTCTCTCTCTTTCTCACTCTTCTCTCTCTTTCTCTTTCTCTCTCTCTCTCTCTCTCTCTCTCTCTCTCTTTATTTTTTCATTATACTTCGCACTTCCAACGATGGCATTTTAGTTGCAACACGGCCAAAACGATTATTAAAACGGAGTTGTAAGATAGCGAAGG
>JAWQFJ010018690.1:7500-11398 GCA_034096865.1 Theodoxus fluviatilis
AGGTACGGATGATGGAGGGAAGGGTGGGAGTGTTAGGGGTGGATGGAAAGAGATAGGACAAAATGTGGAGAATGGACTGCTGAGTGAGGAATAATATATAGAGTGACGGCAGATGGAGAGGAGGGTTGGTAGAAAGGAATGACTGCCGAGAACGGAAAGAGATTGCAAGTGAAACGTATATGAAAATTGAAGGGACAATGAGACAATTGCATCTGGAGGGTTGAGAGAAGATGCAATGAAAAGAGGAGGGGATGAGGGCCATTGTGATCCCGCAGCACGAAGTCTTTTTTAAACAAATTTTTAATGCATCAACGTGTTGTCATTACAAAGAAATCATAAGTGTTTAATCTAAACATGCACATACATCAACTTGATGGTGCAACATACGTCATCCACGAAAAATACTACTTCACCATAACTTAGACCTCTCAGAATTGCATTCCTTTCTACCTGCACAATCCTCCACAATGATGAAAAAATCCTGCAAAATAAATCTTTGAAATCTTTAAAAAGGAGTAGCTCATTCATACTTCTTCTATAGTATATATGTCGCTTTCTTAGCAAATACTTTGGAATGCGAGAGTTCTACACCGTGTTTTCCGTGAGTATACCATGCAGGCATTTGCTCTCACACACTGCTTTTTCGCGGGAATTTATTTGAACCCAAATGTTCGGGTGCTGTTGTATGGTTTCCATTGTGTTTTTATTGTGGTTGAATGGTTTCACAGACTTGAGAGTTATCGCAAAACGTGTGAACAGCATCGTGACTTAATCCAATTAGTAGAAAACGGTGTAGGTTTCTTATTTTCAACCCTCTCAATTCATTCCAGAGTATGGGACTGTCTGACGATTAGTGAAAACGACTCGAGGAAGATTAGAACAGCAAGCGTATCATACGAAAGTGTTTGTGTTCCATGTGTTAATTTGTGAAAGGAAAACTCGCAAACACATAAATGGAACATCTGTGATCGCCTTTGCGATTGATTTATTAAAAGAAAAGAAACATGATGCAAACAAAATCGGCACTGGGGACTTGAGACCTTTGATCAGAATATCAAAGTGCATGTAATAGACAGAACACCTTTGCTTTCTATTCGATGTTTCGTCATTGTGCTAAGAATGAACAGCCACGGAATAAGAGGGCACGGTACGACTATTGTCGATCACTGCTGCCGGATGTCTTACTAGCAGTCTTGACAGGCGCCTGCTTGCACACGCATTCTACGTCAATAGGCTTAAAGTTCTGGAAGCACGATACAAGGCGAAACATATAATATCATATTATAGATAAACATGTCACCAAGTTGATGCGTGTCCACGCTAAAGCCATGCATTCTGAACTATGAAAAGATTATGGTTTGAAGAAATAGCAGTAGCTAAGAAGTTTACAAGTATGATCCCAATGGAAAGACCTGGAAGCAAACCAATGCAGTTCTTGACGTGCATAGCATGTTGGAGAAATGTAAAACTACAGTTTCACCAGTCTGGCCGAGCTGTTCATAGCTATTCCAAAAGCGATATTGCCTTCACAAGTGTATCTAATCATAACTGATCTCAGTTAACTGGCGTAGAATGTTCGTGTCTAATCCTTTGATCAACACACTGGGGTGTTGGAACTTAAACAATTACGTTCGG
Source organism: Theodoxus fluviatilis (assembly GCA_034096865.1). Lineage (NCBI taxonomy): Eukaryota > Metazoa > Mollusca > Gastropoda > Cycloneritida > Neritidae > Theodoxus > Theodoxus fluviatilis. The sequence continues at coordinate 9,136 of JAWQFJ010018690.1, forward strand.
AAACGGTTGCAAATCAATCATTGCAAGAAGTTTTTGGTACTAAAGCTGACTAAAGAATTAATTACTGTAAATAAGCCGTTATCCATAAAGGTGCTTGCAAAAAGAATGGATTATTTTATCAACATTTCTATTGGGTAAACTCTCTAGCTGCTGACCGGTGATCCCTTACAGATGAATATGCCAGTGTGAATGTAATTCTTTGTATTCTGCAGTCATCTAACAGTTCGGCAGATTTTCTCAGAACTCCCCTCGAGAGCAAATTTTACGCAGTTACATAGTTGACGCTGCCATCACCAGGAGACACGATGTACAAAGCAATGCTTGACAGCCAACTTCTTGACGGTATGTTTGGCTCGTTGCACCCACTGCCCCATCGTTCCTCTTTATTTCTGAATCCTTGCTTCGTACACACCTGCTTCAAGTTATCTCGTAACGCCCAAACGTACTTGTGACTACTTCTCTGACTACTGAATGTAATTCCTTTGGTGCAAAAAACACGCCTCTTTTTCCCGTGAGGATCCGTTTCAAGAAGAAAACGTAAGTTCAGAAGAGATCAGCATTCTTCTCTGTCGTGAAGTACAGACACGCGGAAGGAAAAAACGCGCACCTAGAACAAAGCAGAAGTGACGGGCTTATCAGCTGCTGTGAAAAGTTCCCGGGTTAAAGTTGAAAAAGACGTTGACAAAAACCCCGGCCATCTGTTTGCGACGGAGAAGTTGAGGACGGAGACGACCGTTGGCTTCCATGCTGGCGACAGTCTTGATCTCGAGGGGAAATTTGCCAACTTGGAGGATGCGTCTCGCACTCTATTTACTCCACAGCACATACAATCTGAAGGTCACATGAAACCTCACTCATCAAGAATAAAATATGTTTTTGAAGTAATGTTTTAATAATGCGCGAGATGGCTAGTTACGTCAGGGTGGCAGTGATGGAAGAGAGGTTTGGGAATAGACTAATGAATTGACATTTTAGAATAAGAAAGAAGTGATACATTTGTGTATAAGGAGTATCCCTGCTCAGGAAATATGTGACAATACTGACTCCCCGATAGAAAAGATTCTGGATGAACGACAAATATAAGTTCCCTATTTTTTGCGAGTCATTTAGTGGATTGACGAGTTTATCTATATGCCATGAAAATCGTCCGCAGGTGTCTTAAAATGTTGAAAGCGCCTGCGTGGGTATCTTAGAAACGCGCGGCACCTTTTCCCTTCTTCGAACGGATGAAACGTCATTTTCCCCTACATTCTCATCTAAATGTCGAGCATTATTCGCTTAAATGTATAGACATGTTTCGATAAGTTGAATGGTCCGCCAAACAGAACACAGAAATGTGATGATTCACCCTGAGGGGCATAACTGAGATTTTTTCACAAACGCGTTAACATGCGTTCTCTTCTGAGCGTTTTCCTCGCTTTCATCAGTGACCGTGCAGCTGCTCGTACAAGTAGGCTATTTACCTTCGCCAAAGAGGTTATGTTTTTCGATCGGTTAGTTAGTACGTTCTTTAGTTTGTTCGGTTATTCGGCAAAATAACTCAATCAGTTCAAAACGGATTCTGATTAAATTTGGTGCAAGGTCAGGGTTTTTCCCAAGAAATAAGCTTTTTAATTTTGGAGGTTCTTTGTTATCTCGTAAGGGAATTACAATCATAAAGAGAAATGCCATCGACGTAAGCTGTAGTCTGGCGTGTGCGGGAAGTAGGGATTATATGCGTTCCACACTCAGAAACCGCTAGCAGGCGCGAAAAAGAACAAAACTTTGTAGCGTCAGGCCTGGCTAGCAGAACATGCTGCCTGAATTACACGCACTGGAAGAGGTGCTGTGATACCTCTGCCGCTGTGACTGCCTTGGCGGAGGTTTTCGCTCTCCGGGTGCTCTCCAGTCTTCCTGTAGATACCTCTCAGCTCTCCAGTCTTCCTGTAGATACCTCTCAGCTCTTCAGTCTTCCTGTAGATACCTCTCAGCTCTCCAGTCTTCCTGTAGATACCTCTCAGCTCTTCAGTCTTCCTGTAGATACCTCTCAGCTCTCCAGTCTTCCTGTAGATACCTCTCAGCTCTTCAGTCTTCCTGTAGATACCTCTCAGCTCTCCAGTCTTCCTGTAGATACCTCTCAGCTCTCCAGTCTTCCTGTAGATACCTCTCAGCTCTCCAGTCTTCCTGTAGATACCTCTCAGCTCTCCAGTCTTCCTGTAGATACCTCTCAGCTCTCCAGTCTTCCTGTAGATACCTCTCAGCTCTCCAGTCTTCCTGTAGATAC